>JAANSO010003761.1:0-10939 GCA_036507315.1 Lepidocyrtus fimetarius | reverse complement strand
GTATGGATGAATTATTACTTACAATGAACCGGATTAAATATGCATTCTCATAGTAAAAGTAAAATTCAAATTTGGCTTTTATAATTCCAAAAGCAAGTTAGTGAAGCACAAGGTAGAGTTTAGCTTCTAGAGGGAAAGGTTGAAAAGGAGCAAAAGAAAAAAATTGAATCCATATTGCATACGAATTCTAAAAAGCATGCACAATGAAATTTGTAACACCACTTGGTGGCAATCTACTGAGAATATTAATGAGCTAAAGAATAAAACCTAATACCTCAGTGGGGTATCATCTTCATTTTTCATCAAACCTCCCATTCGTTTATTGAAACACGGAAATTGTTTACAGAATGCACCCTGCAATACAATAGAAATAATCGTGACAGTTTTTCTGAATGGAGTTGATGATGACAAACGGTGATGGTCTATTAAATAGAAATAGTGACAGCGCGAAAAGCCAAAATCAAAGGAGTAAAAGATCAACGGGCCATGCAGAAGGTGAAACAGTTGGATTGTGGTTCTAAATATTAAAAAGAATTTCCAAAAATATCAGCAACCACTATATCTATACATTACCTTGCACTATATCAGATAACACAAAAATGACACGGTATTCCACTGGTTTATTTTAGAGAAAGGGGGAATTTTATTTATATGAAGTGGTATAGGAATTGAATCAAAATTGGAAACGAAAGTAGAAAATGAAACACTCGAATGAATGAACAATTGCACAAATTTTCCTCTACTTTGAACTATCGTTCTTCCTTTTCCTGTAACAGCTCGCTCCTTTTCATTTTTTTCACAAGATATATTTAGATTCAACCTTTTTACGGTTAAAATCTAATAAATTTATGAATTTGCTATTATAACTAACTTAGGCTACTCACTTCTAATGATAGGGATGTCAATTTGAGACGACAATTCCAAAAACCGCAGTCGCATGAGCGAGCTCAAAGTTTGCTGAAAAACAGTGAGATTTTTAGTTTCTCTCATTTTTTTATTTACTTTTTATTATTATTATTATGAAAGATAATGAGTGTCGTTCTATGAAATGGATATTATCACGAAAAATTTTCCCCAGCTAATTCTAATTCTTGTACAACTGTGCAAGTGACTTAATACCTACTCTGATTTCACATTTCAACTTGTATCTCTGGCGGATAACCAAAAAAGTTTAGCGTAACCAAATGATTTAAAATACCTATTTTGATGCAGATTTTGATACATAATATCTATCCTTTTAATAATGCAAATTCGGAGAATTATTGTTACATTATTCCCTGTACAACTGTAGACCAATTAAATTACAAACAAGATAAACATGATTTTAGGAGATTCCTATGTTTGTTTGACTCATTAGTACTTATATAGTCGATAATTTCTAAGAAAACTTTTCATTCTTGCTTTAATTGTGATAAAATATCAGGAAAAAGATAAGTTGAAAGAAATGAAAAAGTAGGAATATATAATTCTTAAAATTCAACATATTTTACCTAAAACAGAAATCCTCTTTCTCAGAATATGTCATGCATGAAAAATCTTTTTGCCGTCTTGTTCCCCATGGTATAAGGATTATTGCAGTAGAAAAAATTCACCCAAAGAAGAGAATAGATGAGAAAACGAAAGAACACTTTTCTCTATTGTTACCGGAAGTTCTCATTAATATGTGAATCTTCTATCTTTCCATTATGTCCATTAAGATATTTCTCTGAGTGTTTGATAACTTTAGCTAGAGTACCGGTAATGATACATACCCTGAATTTCCGTTTGATGTTTAAAAAATAATGTAAAGAAAGACCAGTATTCCCAAAATGAGTGCTGCTTACTTATGAATCTAAGGTAGGTATGTAGTGCTTACTTTTAAGATAAGATTGAGCATATCAATGCAATTGCAATGATCTTTCTTAGTATAGAAACTGAACAAGTTTCTCTTGTATTTTATAAAATCCTACATTTCTAGTCATTTCTATGCTTTTTCAGTGCAGTGAAGCTTCAGACTCGATCCCAAAAGAGCTACTCACAAAAGTAGACTAAAGTGAAAGGCGTGGTAATAGCAAAATCGTTTACAACCAAAACGACATTTTATTATGCGTATTTTCTTTTCCTAAAAATGTAGAATAGGATCATCTTAATGTTGACGTGGATTTGATGTACATACAAGTTTAATATAAAAACGCAAACGTTTTAATATATTACTAATGGCAGGAGAAAATGATTTTTCTCAATGGCACATCCACATTCTACTTTAAAATTTCAGTGAAAACGGTTAAGAGGTCTTGACGTCGAAATCTGGAATAATACGAGATAGCATAGTAAAGTAGAAGAAAGTGTATTTTGAATGTTCAATCACATTGTTGCTTTGCTCTCCCTAGCACAATCTTTTTGGAATTGTATAAGCCTTTTGAGTAAGTAAACCTGACAGAATGTTTCTCAAAAGTAGCAACATGAAACTGAGATGAGAGTAGGTCATTCAATACCTTCTTCAGTAGAGTAAATTTAAATGGGTCATTATTATCAGCATCAACATTATCATTGACGAGATCCAATTTCAATTTAAGATTAAGTTTACGGGGGCACTGCCTACGTTGAATATTCACAGAGCCATTTTATCTTTAACTCGAATATACATCTGAATTTTCCCTCTGTTTTCTTGTCGCATTCAAAATTTAGTTTCACTACAAAACTGAAAATAGTTTTATTTAACAACTGCCAAAATAAATGTTGAAAGGTTGTTTTATTTACGAATGCAATTGTTTTTAGACTTTATTCGAGATCGAGACGGCAGCATATTCCAATTGTTTTACAATCTTGCTTTCACCATTCATACACACATAGAAAAATTCTCTATTAATTCATTCAATAAGAATCAAAATGAACCTAGACATTTAACTTTTTAACCTTAACCTTCCGATACGAATTGAGGGTTTTACTAGAATTATGTCTTTATTCAAATATGAACTACATTCGATTTGATTGACCAAAATTGCATGTTACGTATTTCTAAAGCTATTCAAACAACGGTTCCTTGGTCACTCTGTTTTGTAAAATTTTCATATATACTAGGTTGTAGCCTGCATAGATATTTCCCTTTCACATTTCTTACGGATAAAATGAATTCTGCACGACTGACTAGTTGTCGTTTTATTCTAGTCACCAATTGAGCCATTCATTTTTTCCTGATCCTTTTTTCTTATCATGAATAGAATGTACTGTCTTACATCCTCAATATCAACCATGAAGAAAAAGGATAGAGAAAGGAAATAGCTTTGCGTTTTCCATGTGTTAGTCAGCATCCTTATCATCATCTTTTTCCTTTTCCAAGATTTGCCGGTGTAGGGTAACTGTTCCGCTGGAAGTTTTTAAAATTAAGGGAAAAGAAACGTTGAAAAAGAGGAGAGAGGTAAGGAAAAACTGGGTAACTGGGAATAACTCTATTTTGTCTGTGATATGTGTGTCCCCTCCATGAAATGAAATAGCGCAATTGGGGTGTTCATTACTATAAGGGTACTTGGCTTGCTGGGCTCGTTGTCTCCGAAAGAACGTTACGTCGCCAGAAAAGTGGGTTTAGTTGGTACTTGAGCTTTTTGGTTCATTGTCATCCATGAGTGAATGAAAGGTTGACGAGCAAAGTTTTCAGTAAGATGAAACTGATGGGAAATGACATTATTTTCTTCCGTCTCCTCTCTTCTGTACTTCAAGTTACATGAACATGAAAATGTCTCCATTTAATATTATATGCAGAGGTTCTTAGGACTTTCTAGATACTTTCTCCTGCTTCCTTTTTTGTATTGTTTTATGGGCGAGCTCTTGAGAAGGAATAGCATGGACGATCTTTCAAATAAAAGACAAAAGTTAAGTAAAAATGTTAAACGACAAATACTCTGTTTCCATTTTATCCGTTCTTTAAATATAAATAAGAGGTTTTTTGGTTTAAGGAGATTTTTTACCTTTGTCATCTTTCTCATCTAATTCTGTTCATGTTCTCTTATCATAGAATTATTGCTGTAACTTTAGCTCTTAAGGATTACAGAAGATATAGGCAATTGGACGGGACGTAACCATATACATTGCATTATCTTGATTGAATTTTGTCTTCGTGGAAAGCACTTTTTTTTAGTAAAAAGCAACGCAAAAATATATTTTTAAATATAGGTACTTTTCACTTAAAACTAACTACAATGCACAAATTCTAATCACAAACGATACCAGATGACATAACATAAAGGATTTTTTAAATTATAATATTGGTTGATGTGCCCAGTGCTCTTATTTCAAAAACTGACCTTCATCTCATTCGTATTCTGCCTATAATACAAGATGGATTAGTGATTGCTACTTATCGTGAGTTATGACTTGTACTTTGGTTTAGTGTTCCTTGTCCTTTGGAATACCTTTCTTAAATGCAGAAAGTAAATTTTACCATCGACATAATCCCATTTTAACTTATACCATTAAAATCAAAAGAGCCTCCAGCTCCAAAAAAATTTGTAATATCTCCAAAACATTAAATTTCTTCTAATTACTGTGAAAAGGGTAAAATACGCCTAAGATGGATAAGGGTTGTTTGCGGAGTTGGCAACTATTTAAAGAACGTTTCAGAAAATATTGTAACATAAAACTATATTTTAATGGCCCCAGTGGTCCACTTTATTCTAGGTTGGTTCACCAATCTATATTTTAAAAAATGGACTAATAAAAAACGGAGTAAGGATATTTGTTGGCAAACAAACTTTTGATACACCTATACAATATGTCTGTCATTGGGTGGCACACAACCCGTTGCGAAAATGACTGCAAAGGTTTACAATTTGGGTTAAATTTCAAGGTTAAAAATATATAATCCGATTTAACCTGTTTGGATAACTCAATTTCAAAATGGGCGTTGACTATACAACCATCGAATTTACGTGAATGACATTCTATTACATTTTACCCTATTACCATTTTTTGTATGGCCTTCGCCCCAAAAATTTAATGGCTAGACTAGAAGATTTGCTGGCGTGGCCCTGGGGTGTCCTGATGATGCCCTGTAATTCAGGAAGGAGGGTAAAAAACTGCCTCATAAAACAAGGTAAGAAAGCAATCGATGCGGAATCAATGATAAAACTTAATGGAAAACAGAAAATATGATTATAAGGAAAACTACATAGGTATAGATAAATCTCATTTTTAAACTCAAATTATTCTCCATTCCTTACCTTTCAAGACGTTTTATACAAAAACTATTTTAAGATTTGTATTTATAAGCCTGGGAAAGTTTAATAAGCAAATGGTAAACATTGTACAAACTCGTTTATCCAAAGAAAAATCTAAAGAACAAAAGGAACGCTTTTTAAAGGTATTAATAGCGATGAATTGATAGCATACACAACAAAGAAGCGTCCTCGCCGCCAGCTGTTACAGTGTCCAGAAAAGTAGGGTAAAACGTGGAGAAAGCTATACGAGTATCATCAAATATATTATGGATTTCACTTTTTATACCCACCATGCTTCTCATAATCGTCATCGTGTGAAATGAGATGATGACTTGAACCGAACGTGAATGCAGTAAAAGGAAAGGAAAGATGATGTCGACACCGACAGAGTTGACATTCTTTTTAAAGAAAGACAAGAGTAAAAGTCGACGAAAATAGAGAATGAAAAAGAGTGATGTAAAACGAGATGAACAGTAGCTAGTAAAATAGTAATACAGATGAAAAGAAAACTTGCTTATGTGTTTTCTAAAAAAAATACGTCGAGGACCTCGGTTCATGTTGAAGTTTACACTTTATGCATATATTGCTGAAGTTTTGGTAGTGCGCCATAACTTTCAGCTTCCGATGGTCCCTTTTTGCTGACATTCCTGAAATGTACTATATTCGATCTGCTTCTAAACCTGGCATCTTTGTACATTACACGGAGAGTCGCCACATAGCCTCAGAATTTCATTTCTTTGTTTTTATCAGCATCTCACTTTTTCTTCAAAACAGGAGACGAAAAACAAGAAAGCGGATTTTACATCATCATACCGATGATGGAATTCGAATACATTTCCTTGTCCTTCGAAGAATAAGAAGACAAATAATGCGACAGCTGCCGTTGAAAAGAAGGAAAATGGCATTAACAAAAAAGAGCGGAAAATGTATTTGACATTATATCACGTTTTTGTTCTATGTCCATAAGTTCATTCAATTGTTCCATAGCAGACATTGTGTCGTGCACATTCTATTCCACTCTTTTTTTCTCTCTCAGGTTTTCTTTCCACTTTCCCTTTGATGATCACAGTTATGATGACAATGGTGATGAAGTTTCCATCCTATTTTGTAATTCTTCACACTTTTTACGTATTGCTTTTTCAGATTATTTTCTTTACAATAGGACATAGAAAATGGAATGGTTGGAAACCAATGGGATACTATCGTGGCTCTATATTGAACAAAATGGATGGATGTGGGTTGAATGGGTTGTTATTATTACAAAAAACACATTTTCTTCTTTCCATAGGTGAATTTTTTTATTATACTTTCTCCCTTACTTTTTCGTATAAGTTTAAAAATATACTACATAAAATTGTAGCAAACAACAAGGTTAGAACAATGTTGCAAAAGATCTATTTTACCAGTAAAAGTACAGATTCAGCAACAACGTGGTCAAGGAACGTGATCCTGATAAAAAGAGAAGTAAAAGAATGGAATTGGAANAGATTCAGCAACAACGTGGTCAAGGAACGTGATCCTGATAAAAAGAGAAGTAAAAGAATGGAATTGGAACCGACGGTAAAGCTGACAACTGACAGCCGTGAAATCGACAGGGATAACTTTACTGCCTAGAAGATTCCCGAGTATTTCCCAGTATGTGATCCAATTCCATGAATTGAAAGCGCCATAGAGTGAACTGTTTAAAAACAAGATTTTCACACTGTTTTATTCATCATAAAAGGCTTATTAAGCTAGTATCATATTTACTTTGAATAATTACAATAATCAACAATTTTCTTTAGTTTAACGTTACGGTCTTTAGATATTAAATGAATTTGAAATGATTTAGTCGTGTTTTATGCATGCTTAACTATTTAATTAGATACTGTAAAGTTCTAGAAACCCCTGAACCTCCTACTTTGTTAATTAATTAAAAAACTCATGAGTTAAATTCCATTGTGAGATCTATTTTTAGAATAGCCATATTCCAAGAAAAGTTATACCTTTACTTGAAGCAAAAAGATGAAATAAATTTTATGCTTGTACACAAAACGCAAATCTTACGTAGGCGATTAAATTATAGAGCATCTTATATTAGCTGTTCCGGTAAGAGAGGTAACGTTTTATCTTAATACAGATGAATTAGTTCAAGTAAAGTCGTGATCCTACACAACTTTGGTTATACGCAAGAGTTTCATCTGTTAAATTAGATAAAGGGAGAAGGGCCTAGTTTTAGTTTTTGTACTTTTTAACAAAATCTGACTTTTTTGCCTCCAGCTGTACAAAGGATTCTTGGTGACGGGGTACTAACGTAAGGTAAGGCTCGCTCTACTGTATCATTTCGGATGACCTGTTTTATATCTGTTGGAGCTACACCAACATGACAAAGACGACTTAAGACTTTTTGCTGCCTTTTTATTTTGCGTGAAAGAAAGCCTTTCTTGGAGAAAGAAAAGTGAAAGTGAAATGAAACTTAATCAGAAGAGAATAAATGAGAAGTAGGTTACAATTTTTGGGGCGCATACACACTCACATACAAAAACTGCATAATTTTATAGTTTCTTCATCAAGGATTGTGCAAAAACCGTCTTTTCACTTCCTATTTACATTTTACATTCATCCACATGGAATACCACCACCACGTTGTCTTAACTTTGTCTTCAACTAAAGTATAAGGATTCCTTTGGATATCACAATCTTTTTTGTACGTCATCATGCCCAACAAAAAAGGAACGTGCACGACCGACACTGTCGCATTGAAATTCTTGATGGCTCATCTGCATGTATAATAAGTGGGTATTCGGTGTAGCGAATTGAATGGAAGAATGAATTTCAGTTCAGTTGGCTGGTGGTACATTGAACACGAAAAATTAATTTAATAGAATATGATACGCATTTTAAAATTATTCCATCGCACAACCAAAATTAATTTTTCCATCTTTTCTATTAATTCATTCAAAGCAGCATGACATTACTACTGCTGGAAGAACATGTACCTACGTCACGGTCGGGAAGAACTAATTTAATTCCTTTTCTTTCCTTTTTATAGTTTTTTAAAAACACTTTCAGCCCTCACGGATTTCACTACCTTATCAAACGAGGAAAGATCTACTAGCTAGTAGGTATAGTTACTTTACCACAACTATTATTTGCATGAGTGTAATAAAAGGTTGGATGTAGTTGATTTGATTGAAAGGACCTTGGAACTCCAACCACATCCTTGGTGCCAGAGAGGAAACAATCCCTTCAAAAAATTTATTTCGTCTCTACTCTTTGACACGATTTTTGTTTGGACAAATGTCGGTGTAATTCTCTGCGGCAGTGGTTGGTGGTAATGTCCCACGGTTTACCCCTTAAACGAGAAAGGATTGGGGTTCTTTGATATCATGTAATGCCAACATGCTCGCATTATTGGAACTCCTCTATATTGTAGTTTTATTGTTTAAGCTAATGTGTGACCGCACCGTGATTTTTTGTGTGTATAGCATATGCAATAAAATTAGAAATATTAATATAATTATAAATAGAATGCAAACACAAAAACTTTTGTCTTTACAAAAATTCCACTTTCCCTGTCACTGCAGCAGGTCCTGGTGTTAAGTGTGCAATAATATTAACAAGAATTATATAATATAATAAGTAAAATAAGGAACATGAAACCACTAAATACTGCTTTAGATCACACACTCACAAGACCACACATTCCAGAGAAAGTCTAGGTACTTATAAATGAATTTACAAGGCAATGCAATAATTTTTTAGGATGCTCACGTACCTAATATGGCATGTACGTGCCATTGCCATTCATTCCATATATACCTCTTTAACAAACAGAGTCCTTATATCCTGTTCCTATCTTCTGTAGAAAGAGTGAGTCGAGGAGGAGAGGAGGAGGAGGACATGGCTTAATTGCAATTTTTCCTCTTGCCACCTGGTGTGTGATATACTGCGGAAATCGTTGAGAAAAACTCTGTCTCTGTTTCTCCTAGCCTTGCTAAAATATTCTCATGGGAAACCCTGCACGTGTGTTTGTGTGGTGTTGACTGCTGTACTTGACTCTGCTTTTGCTAATATCCTCATTCATTTTAATTTTACGTTTAATTTTTTCCCGCAATTTATTCCTGCGTAAATAAACAGTAAAATACACTCAAGTGGAAAAAATTTGCCGCAAATTTAAAAGTTTATATCAAACAAATAGAAGCAGTAAAAAAAGAAGGATTACATTTACCATCACTTCCGCACTCAAAACGCTAGTTTTAATAAAAGCCAAATGGAAAACGGATTTGCAATTAAATGTCACAACACCAAAATTATTAGAAATTTCTTTCGTGAATTTAAAAATTCTAGGTTGCAATGAGTGGTTATAAAACAACAAGGTTAAAAATAGAAAAAAGTCGTATTTTGAGTCAAGGTTTAAAAGGTGATGTCAAGGGTCACGCTGTTGCCACACTGATCATAAAAATCTCATTAAAACGAAGCCAATTTTTATTGGTCATGTTTTAGTTAAGGGTTCGTAGTAAGCATAAGCCTGAACAGGTTACACGATTGCTATTCCATCGAAACTATTTTATGAAAAAGGTGAGACGCATTTCAAATTGCTTTGCAGTATATATAATGTCGTATAGTATCAGCGGAGGCGTATGAAGACGCTTGACCTCTGGTCAAAGATAGCCAAAACGTATAGGTATCAATAAGCATTTGTTTATTTTTTTTGTAGGTTTGCAAAATGCGTCAATACATTTTATATTCATAAATTTCCCAACTGAATGGATTTTTCTGAAATTCTGTTACATTCATTTGTCAAAGTCAGGTACTGAAGTCTCCGTAGAGAAATGGTTCTTGCAAAAAGTTTACTGGTGTGAAGTGAAAAGAAATTGTAATGAAAAATTTTAAAGGTAGGATAAAGCCAATGGCCAAGTTTCGAAAAAACATATTTCTTCGTTTTTCAATAAACTTTGACTGGACTGAAAGTGGAATAACTGAAAAGTTAAAATAGAGAAAAATTAAGTTGGCTGTGTGCTCAACATACTGACTACCTTTCCAAGAATGTGTAAAGAAACGAGTATTATTCATTCATTTCATGTATTTAAACTTTAGGCTTATGAAGAAAAGATAAAACTTCACACTTTCTCCATAAGTTCTTTAACTCTACATTGTAACATTGAGTTCAGTTTGTACAACACTAAAAAAGCAAGTAAATCAGCTTTTTCATAAGGCTAGTTTCTGTCATGGTTTGGCAGAAATAGGGAGCAAGCGATTCATCCTGAATTTCGGATGAATCCTTTTTCGCAGTATTTTCTGGGATGCACGATGACACGACATAACATCAAATCATCTTGCAAGTTAACCACGAGTTTTTCATTTGTTGTGTGTGAATCTAGCCATGTTGCTTTTTTCAGCTTCCAAATATTCTGTAACGGAACGGGATAATTCATATTATTACATCATGAATATATTAAGGAAGTTACCTCAGCAGTTTTTTACGACTGAACAGACACTTTTCGCGATAAACTTTTTAAAATCTTTTTTGACAGGTCAAATGCCCATCTTTCATTCACCTGGTACATTTTCTGTAAAACTTTTGAAAATTGTTGGGCCTAAACGGAACCATTAAGCTTCAGTAATGCCGATAAAATAACTTTTTGAGACATATTCAAAATTTCCAGGAAAATCAGGTCAATTGATAAAATAGATTTGCTGAAAAGAGTCCACAAGTTTTGGAATGTTTTGATATAAGTTGAAGGGAATGCGCTTTATCTCATTCG
>JAANSO010003760.1:0-10944 GCA_036507315.1 Lepidocyrtus fimetarius | reverse complement strand
CATTCAAAAAGCTTTTCCATATTGGTTTGCCCCATGACTTGCATAGTAAATGTATGAAATTATTTATCTCACAATTCCCCGATATTTTATTTGCGTTTGGAGGCAATTTTTTTACTTGTGAATTTCTTGTCTGAACAGGATCGCCCATCGATCCCAGCTTTCCGACCATCATCAGCCGTTTTGAAAGATTGACTTGGGTTTGTCAGGAACTTTGACGATTGCAGCAATTAAACCTTTCTCAAAATTATTTATCTAATTGTCAATATTAACTGCGAATTCTTAAAAGATTTTTAATTTTTATCAGTGGTTTGTTTGGAGAAAATAATTTACTGATTAGTAATTCAGTTTCTTTTTGTTATTATTTTTAAAATTAAAGTTAGTGAGAGTTATTTTTAAAAAGTAGCGAAGATTTTAAAGATGAATTCGGGGCCACGAGTGACGGTTACAAAGGAAATTGTAAATATGGAAGATTTCTATCTTTTGACGGCTAAAGGTAATAGTTAAAAACAATTCAATATTTCTCGCTTTAAATGTTGTTAATATGAGAAATAGCGGATTTAATCAGTTGATCGGTTTTTGTTTTATTTTAGAGTTTCCAGAACTCTCCAGTCTTGTTGAAAAGGAAAAATTTATATTCCGAAGCATGGTAAGTGCTGGTGGAGGTGATGGCGTTTCATTTCTCCTACGTTTGACTATCGTCCTGTTGAACGACCTGGGCAGGATCCGGAAGTTAAATAGCTCCCTTCCAGATGTGGGCAATGATGTATGGAACCTAGATGTTTGCGAGGGCTTCCTTGGGATTGTGAAGGAATGGTTGGAGGAAAATAACGGAAGGGGAAATCTGCTGCAGATAACTGAAGCGTTGCGGTCAAATGGTCGTGCTAATATCGCAGGTAACATTTATTACTTAACACTTTGGATAATTGCTAATTCAGATTCTAATATTACATGACAATGAATAATAACATTTATTTTTTCTAAAGAACTTTTGGAACAGCTGTTTCTACGGTACTCCCTTCCAATGGCTGCTAAGGACGACGAGGGTCGCGATAACAATGTTTATTCCTTCTCAAAGGACTTTTTACAAGAAGGTTGGAATGAAAAAAAGGTCTGGGGTTCCAAATCTGCTAACGATGACAACTCAGCTGTGGAACGAGCACTACAGAACTCTGCCATTCTCGAGGAAGTATTTAAAAAGCTGCAGCCAAAGGAACAAAAAGCGTTTCGCCTTGTGACTCCAGTTTGGATGGAGGAGACATTTTCCTTCTGGAGGAAATCAGCTCAATTGCGGATTAATGTTAGTAAAAGAAATGGTTATACTTAAATTCTAAACAAAAGTGTTTGATTGTTCTTTAACTTGACTTGTTTATCATAATGATGTACAGGTTTCTGAAGGCGGGAATGGTTTTCTCACCGTAGCAAGGAAGGGAATAGCCATGTCATCGTACTTGGATATGGTGGAATTGGATATAAAATTTCAGGGACGGAAACGAAGTACTGGCATTGGAAGCAATTATGATCTGGTCAGGCATCCTTTTCGTCGCTATCAATTATCCTATGAAGACAACAGATATGGACCTGGACCACATCCAATGACGGTCACCTCTTTTTTCTGTGGTCAAGTCGAGAATAATTTTTGGAAATTATGCGGGCCTTTTATTGAAGATCTGCAAATTGAAGACGCTACGTTTGATCCTACACGTGAAGGGAAGAATAGTTTACATAAGACTTGTAAAATGCTCCTTCTCGACATTTGTCCAAGCCTAAAAGTGTTGAAGATTTCAAACTCATGCAAAACGACAAATTCTAGACCAAGGAGGCAAACGCCGGGTATAAAGCAGGGCCGCCGGAAGGCTTTTGTTGAAAAGAAAACTTTTGCTGACAACCTTCACACTTTAATTGTTGGGAACAGAACAGACGATCTGGGAGGGATTTTGTACATCTGTCCTAGCTTAAAGGTAAGCCAGTCATACAAACAAACAAGCATAATAAAAATAACGTTTTAGGGGAAAATTGTTAGAACTAATTTAGCAAACTTTGTTGTTATTCTTTTAATAGACATTAGTTATTGAAATCCAAGGAGATATTAATAGACTTGCTAACCCAACGAGAAATGGGGAGTACATAAAACTGGAAACACTCAAAATAAACTACCCCTGCTACTCCTATATGAACCTTCATAAGTTCTTCTTGCTTCGGGAATACGCTGAGTTGCTGGCAAACAAGCAATTCAATTCCCTGAAGCATCTTTCTCTTGGCGGAGTCCACTTGATTGAAGCCAGACACCCTCCATTTAATTTGTACGCTGCCCTAGCGCATTGCAGCACCACTTTAAAATCCCTTAACTTAAGGGTGCTTGTAACCAAGGCAGATGATCTGCAAGAAGAGCGGAAATGGTTCACGGACTTGTCTTCGTTCTCCTTCCCGAACTTAACTGTGCTGAAGTTATGTTTTGATTTTAATTGTCAACGATGTGGAAGTGATGCAAGAACGAAAAATATGAAATTCGACTTCAGGACTTTGGAAGGGATGCGGAAGCTGGAGCAGCTAGAAATCAAGGTGGGGAAAATCGATGTGAGGAGTCCTGGAACGCAAGACTGGATTTATGAAGGTGACCGAACCAGTTATTTGCCTAGCGGGGTTGACTTTGCATTAAACTCGGATGCGGATCCAATTCTATGCAGCAATCTCAAGGAATTCACGTTCATCGGTTGGGATTTGAACGAGACTGATATCCCGCTTCTTTCCAGTTGGGTCCCCAACTTGACTCGTTTGGTCGCGGGGGTCAAACCTGAAGCTGTGCCTTGCCTGTTGGACAATTGGAGTAAACTGGAGAAGATAAATTTTAAAACGGATAGGTTGATTTCTTTATTGAAGTTCCGTCCTCTGAAAGAAAAGAGCAAGGATATTTGTGTAATCCAGACCATCTCATGGTCAAACGGACGGACTAAATGTGTGGAGTTGAAGGAGGTGAATGGAATCCTGTACTTTTCGGAGGGAAAGGGGGATAAATAAAGGTTTATACGGGAGAAATAAGTAAATGCAGCTTAACTCTGGGATATAATTTAATAAATAAATCGAATGTAATCAGAACAGGTTCATGTTATGTTAATTAAAACCGATAAACTCTTTGAATTGTTGAAAATTAAATGGTTGGTAAATAAAGGCTCAGCAAGATAGAACTAATATTTTATTTTTCCTTTTTAATTTACATGGAGAAGTAAAGCTAGCAACTTAAAGTTAGCGTTTAAACGCAAATGTAACTGAACCAACAGAAATGTATTTTTCTTAATCTTTACGTAATTACTACTCCAAATTCTTCCTCTATTTAATTCTCAAGAATCTTTTTTATTTCCATTTCCAACCACGAATTCTCTTCCAAGTAATTCTTCAACTTTTCATTTTGCATAAGAGGCTCAAGAGCAACCTTTGTGGCGCCTGATTCGATAAGCCATTTTGCAATTTCCAGAGTTGTTTGAGGATCTTGATGACGAGGCATCTCTTTAAAACAAATTTCTAGCGCAGATCCTCTCTTTGTTTTATAATTCAAGTTCACTTTAAATCCCATCCCGAGAAACTTCTTAGCCACCAAAAGTTTATATCTTGCAATTGCGTGATGAAAAAAATTCATTTTTGAATGACACTGCACTAGCGGATCCGCTCCGTTGGAAATCAAAAGGTCAGCCTTTGCAACAGCAACTTCCGGATCAAGAGAGATTAACGTGTGAATAAGCGGCGTAAATCCAAATTCATTCACCATGTTCACCTCCGCCCCGTTCTCCAGCAAGTATTGAAGTGTCAAAGAACTTCCAAAGGCGCATGTCATGTACATGGCACATCTTGAAATCCATTTTAACATTGTTTTATCCCCTGAATGAAGTTCATTTGCTTGGGATAAAAGTTCCAGAAAGAACTGATGCTTTGACTCTTCATCCAATTTCATTCTAGTGGACCCCAATGCAAGGATAAATTCTTTGAAGATTTTCGTTTTCTTTTCATTATTTTCCCCAGAGTTCCAAAATGGGAGTGCAATTTGCGGATTACAAACCATCGCTGGTCCTTTCCTCCATAATTTACCGGTTTTATCCCAGACGTTAATGTGCAACTTAACCCACGAAAACGTTCCAAATTCTTTCCACACATCTTTCATTTGATGTTCACAAAGAAAGCGAAACCTATCTTCTGCTAGAAACACTCCCACATGCCGGAAGTACACAGGTGGACAAATGTAACCCCCTCCAATTTTCCCTGCTTCACCAACCTTCGCAAATTTATACTGGATTTGAAAATCCGGCCTTATCCTTTTGAAAACTGATGGAATCCACAGAGTAAGGTTGGCCAAAGAAGGTCCTTTTTTCACGGAGAAAGTGATTAAATAAAAATCTTCCCTTTCCAGTTTCATTATTGTAGGATCGTAAAACTTCAAACGCGGGTCGTTTGCTTCTTTCCAATGAAATCCAGTAAGCCCATGCGTGACGCAATCAGATCTTACGTAGTTGTAACCGTGGTGAGTTCGAAAATGATCCACGGCTTCGTTTCCCATCCCGTCGTTGAATTTAAATTCACAATCCTTATGGCCTAACACTTCGCAGATGGAGATTAGTCCGCCAAATCTAATCCAAATGAAAACATTTTACGGAACAATGATGGAGAATCAAATAAAAATGGGTAAATAATTTTTAAATCTTACTTTTTCAAATCATAGCCACATTTTATTTCATGACTTTCCACTTCCTCCTTGCTTAATCTCCTTGAACAGCCGTTAATTTTAAAACGGCATTCAATCATTTTTTCTTCTTTCAACTCCGTTCCAAGATTTTCTTGGGCCATGTTTTAGCCAACGTGATTTTTTAACGTAATCTGACTCTGACTTATGACACGTTAACTAATTATATTTTTGCGAATTAAATAAATTTCCGTATTCTTCTCTTTTGTAAATTAAATCTGAAATATTTTTATTTTTACCTAGGAAATCACCTGTTACAAGTTCAATGAAAAGGTGTAAGAATTCTTTCATAGAAAAGTCATATTTCTTTCTCAGCAAGTTTTTTATTACGGGAGAGGTATTCCTATCCCTTTTCTAAAGAGAATCAATGGAATGAATGGCCATTGTTTAGAAGAATATGAAAGAAACCTGTTGAATGAATGAGAACGGGTTGACATGTATAATTTTTGGAGTTTTATATAGCTTGTTTGTCATCCTCATTCCTATGCAAACTTGAGAGACCTATCGTCTTCCAACATACAGTTAGACAAGCAATTATTTAGTTGTAGAATTAATTAATTTCTAAGATCTAAGATAAGACAAGTATCAAAAACTCTGTTGCCCATACCATCGCTGGCATTCAACATAAATTGGTTCGTGACAGGCATAAAAGGCTTGAAAATTATTTCTATGATATTAAAAAGGTAGTAAGACAACTTTAATTAACCTAGCAATGACAATTACTTGGGTATTTTTTGAATGCTCATCTGTATTATAATTGACAAAAATGATTTGGTTTTGATTATGAAATTAATCAGTTACATTTAAAAGGTTATTAGCGTGAAAAAAGTTATACGAATTTTTAATATTCATTGAAGTTCCTTTGAGTTTTACCACCTTCCAATCTTACAATCCCAGATGAAATGCTGAAGCCGCCAGAACAAGAAGAGTGCATAGGATTCCTCCAAAACCTGTTGAGCTACCAAGACATACTCCTCCATTCGTGTTTACTTTTTCCATTCGGCAGTCTCCTCCAATTTCCCCTTCAGTCTTATTTCCTTCGGGTTTCAAAGTTGTAGGCTTTGTAGCAATAGGCTTCTGAGTTGGATTGGTTTTCATCACTTCGTGGATACGTTCCTCTGACCAACTATTGCAGTAATCCGAAGGGCCACAGAAATGAAAGCCAATGGAAGCAAAAGGTCCTGAATCGGGATCCGGGACTTCTCTGTACTTGAAATAAATAGCCATAGCAATGTCATATTCATTTTGAAGCCTCTGTCTAACTTGATCTGTACAACCACGGAAATCCAACAATTCCTGTTTTGTTTGGAACTCCCGCATTCCAGCCCAAATGTAGCTTTCCTCAAGAGCCAGGTTTGAATTTCTTGCTTTGAAAGCTCGAGCATACCCGTTCTTGCATGAATCGTCGCTGTTTCCGCTTCTGTACTCGTATTGTACCAAACTCCTTCCTTCAGGACTGG
The DNA here is from genome assembly GCA_036507315.1 of Lepidocyrtus fimetarius. Taxonomy (NCBI): domain Eukaryota; kingdom Metazoa; phylum Arthropoda; class Collembola; order Entomobryomorpha; family Entomobryidae; genus Lepidocyrtus; species Lepidocyrtus fimetarius. Next base: position 4,758 of record JAANSO010003760.1, on the reverse strand, counting down.
AAGGGAAGCGTTTATTAAGGCACCAACTGACTCCAGCATACCACGGACCCCTCCGAAACTGAGGCTTATTTCTGTCACCAGTAATTTGGTAAATGGAAAGGGAAGCACAACCGTAGGCTGTCCTGGAAGTGCGATGTTCATTTCCGGGGGATTGAGTGCTTCTGCAGGCTTTATTCTTTGCATCGTCATTACCGCTTAGTTTGCAATGGTAACAATTTACTTCTCCAACTGTAATTAAATGAATAAAAACATTTAATGTTAGTTAGACTTTAAATAAGTTAAATTATATAATATGATGCATACTGTTTTCTATCCATGAAACGTGTTCGTGTATTGGGTACCCTTCAGTTAAAGGGAATATAGCCCTTCCTGTCCAATTATTGCAACCATCTCCCTCTTTCCAAATACAAGCCTGAGTGCGTACCCAACTAGTACTGAAACGATTTGATATTAATAGAGAGCTTGGCATTTTCTCAATTAGGGATATAGATCTCTCTTTCCGCAGCGCATTCATTCCTTCAATCATATCAGTAAATCCAAATTCGTGGGATATCCCATCAAACGGCAGGGTGTCATTATACACAGCAAATCGCCCTCCTTCGAAATCGTACAAGCAGGTCCTTTGATACCAGCGTTCCATCGGATTCTTGAAGTCATATGTTTCCACGGTGAAAGTCATACAACCTAAGAGGCCTGGATGAGGATCACATTCCTTGAGATATTCTAGTTTGGAGGAAACAGAAAATTGACAACCATCCATCGAACTATCGCAAATGTAGCAACTGAAACCTGCAAATTAAAATTATAATGATTATTATAAAATTCTCAATTTCATCATAAAAACATTTCCTTCTGTTTCCAATGAAAAAATTGAAGAATCATAGTTACCTTGTACGTTAGAGGAACAGCTGATCAGTCCCAAGCCAAGAGTCAGCATCACGAACCCCTGGAACCCCATCTTTTCCAGGATTGAAGGGTCTCTATTAAAGCAAAACAACAATTAAATTATAATAGTAATGAAGTTAGTCTAATTTACGAATAATAAAAATAATCAATTCTTGATTTTAATATAATTAAAAGATTCATACCTAAACTGAAGAGAGAACGATGCACCACTTAATTCTTATTGGTCAGTAATTTAATTGAAATGTGGTTAACTTAAAATACTTTAAATGCTTGAATGCTTGACACTTTATTTAATTGAGGTAAAAAGTTGATAATTAACCGCCCGCCCCAGCAACACTGCAAATTACGCAGCTGACTCAACGACAAAGCTGAATTCAAGGTGTATCCATTCCCTTCCACTTGTAGAGCAGTAACCGTGGTATTCAAAATTGAAAATTTGAATTTCGCGGTTTACCTTGGGGCAATAAAAGACCTCTGAATGAACCTAAATGAGTGACATGCTTTATCATTTGACTCTAAATGATCAAACGGTGACATTCTCCATATCATGTTCAAATTATCTTAATTTTATTTTAAAAACAGAGATTACAGGAGTTGGCATGGATAAAAACAAAAGATGATAAGACGATATTGCAAACGGCGAAGGATTCTTGTCAGTGGACTACAATAATACCAAATAAACAATACAGAACGGAAACCAACAGCACTCGTTATCACGCCTGATGAAAATTATTCTTGTTCGTCATTTTTATTCTATTGAGTCAAACGAAACTATTTAAATGTAAAATTAACTATGATCTACCTTAAGACAAGTATCAAAAACTCTGTTGCTCATGTTATCCCCGGCATTCAACATGAACTGTTTGGTAACAGGCATAAAAGGCTTGAAAATTATTTCCAATGGACGGAGGCTTTCCACTGATTTTCTTAAACCTTCAAGCTCAAGAAACCAGGTATGGACAGAGAGAGAGTGAGAGGAGTGACACAATCTCTTGTTCCTCATTTTCGTATTTTTTAAATAAATATTGGACCCGAAAAGTTAACGAAAAATTTGAAATAAGTTTTGTCAAGTGCAGTTTTTAATTCTGAGTTAACTGTGCTACTTTTTAACTTGTGAAATTGTGTCTAAACCATTATATTTCGGAAACAAAAATTTTTATATTTTTAACTGTTGTAAGATAAATTTTCAAGTATTGATTTACTCTACCTTTAAGAAATCCAGTCAAGTTTTTTCCTATTGATATGCACATGATAAGATAAGGATAATTCCCTATTGAAAAACTATCTATACCCACTCATCTATTCGTGTAGTGTTTTAGTTCGGAGACGGGGCTACAGGCTTGCCTTGTAGCTTACGGCTTGAACTACACATACACTAAAAAATGGGGTTTGGATCAGAGGATGCTATCTCTGAAGAAGCCATCAACATCTTAAAAAGTGCCAATAGTAATAACGTGATTGTAGCTGACTACGACGGCGAGGAAATGGATTATCCAGAACCATACTTTGATCTTGTTCAATTAGCAGAGGACGCTTTCTATGATGATACCATTTATCGTATGAAGATGAACTGCCTACTGTTGTAATAAATATGATGATGGAGATGTTGGTGTTATGGAGTATTTTGTCCCCTACAAAGGAACAATGTATCATATTTTGTGGAAGAAATCTATTGAAGCAGCCTGGTCATCACTCAAGCAAGAAAACAAGTATCATGCTATAGTGTGCAGTTACTGCTTTAACTATTACTGTTTAGGCTGTGTTTTAACAATGTCCTGTGATAGTTTCATCAACCGAAAAGCTCAAAAAAACTTCGTGTGTCCAACCTGTGTTCTTCCGTTTCAGCCTAGGAAAAATAAAGTTGTGGCTACGGTAAAGAGCACTACATACGCTCAATCCAATAAACTTTTGATGCGATTGTGTAGGGCCATTCACAGGATACAGATCAACAGCAAAAATGGAAGCGAATTTGTAGAACTTGTATTGACTTTTAATATTCTATATCTGGCTCCAATTTTTAATTGTCTTTGTAATCTTTTCGATGTGACCTAGCCTATTTTTATGCCTATATGACTGTTGTTTACAATCTTGGATTGTTTTTTAAGGAATTTGACCTAACAAATTTATGTTCTTGGCGTCATCAAATTTTTCCATTGTATCTTCTAATACTGTAATGTAATATATTTTTGATGTTCAGTATTTAAACCTTTCAAAATTACCATTACTAATCATGTATTTAAAATTGTAATATTGGATTTTGTTCAAAATTATTTAATTTGTTGCTTTATCATAATTTGACTGAGTATTTTGTAGTATATACCTAGGATATAATGAATGAATGTCACGTATTGGAAACCAGTTCGAAAGAACTGAACATGAAAGACAATAAAGTGATCAAATCAAATCAGATCAAATCAAATCAAGCTTATTCGAATTTTGCAACCTTTCCCCGGCATTAAAATTCCTCGAATCCAACAGTTTTATCCATGAAGCTCTAACAGATTTGAAACTTTCTCCGATCTCAGCCATTGTCCTTAGCATGAGAAAATACCCGATTAAAACTGCAACGGCAAATGGGATAAAGTTCAAGTAGCCCCAAGCAGGCAACTTTCCCTTTCCTTTTAAAGCCAGGACAAAACCGGAAGTGAGCATTCCAAAGCCTAAAACAAACGCAATTGAAATAGCCAAGTTAAATCCTGCAAGGATTTTATTCGACAGAAGCACTCATTCCTTCCAAATTCTTAATTTGCCTTGAAAACTAATCCTATTGGAATTTAAAGCAATTAGCGAGTCTCTAATGCAGAGCAGGACAAATAATCCAATCGTGCAGAGGAAAGACATTGTTTGGAAACAATAAAATGGAACAATTAAGATGAAAGCTCTGAATAAAACTGTTCCAAAGATAGCTTCCACCGATCTATTCACAGGATCTCCGAAAATATCTTCACAAATAAAGTAAATTATGTCAAAATTAAAGTAAAGACAGAAAATGTGCAAATCACGCAAATATAGTCAATCGACCTGATTGGATATTCCAAACGGTATTTTTGGTACATCGCTTCATGTAATTCCAGAGCTTCATTAATGTATGGAAGGACATCGGAATAGAAAACGGTTAGAAATAGACTTCCAAACATTGTGGCGCAAAGGATGCAGATGCAGACCCCGTGGAAAGCTCCGTGAAGCAAGTCATACGGAATTTCTGTTTCCTCTCCGGAGAGATGAAAATGACGGATGATTACGTAAATGCCACAGATTGCTTTGAAGAAATTAAAAAACAAGAAAAATATTAAATTCAGAAAGCGTTTAAGTGTCCACTTGATTCGAAGTCCGGTTCGGTTTTCGTTCCACTCCAGGGGTGAGGGGCACATGTAGAAAAACATGCGGGAATTAAATGAATGAATGAATTTTTACTATTACTTTTAGGTGTTAATAACAAAAACTATCAATTCCATATTCATTGTTCTAACTTTGTAACGCTAAAAAGCGCCAATTTAAAAAATCCACTCTTTCAATTATTCTGCAGAACCCTTCGGAAATTACTGCTCAATGTAAGGCAGCTAATTTACTTAAAAAAATACATTTGAATTCCTTATAAAATTCAATCCTTTGTTTCGTTTTACAAGAACAAAATATAAACAAACGTGTTTCCCAGAAAAGGAGAATAGTTTTAGAAATTCTACTCAAAAGTAGTTTGGTTAAATTACACACAGTTTGGAACAAGTTGACCTACGCTTTCCTACAACAGTAGTTAATTACGCGACCTTTAAGAACAATGTAAGTTCTAATTTTTAATTTAAAAGCATAATAGAAAGTTTTTTATTTAAATGAGTTAGTGCTTTATGGCGGAGC
>JAANSO010003759.1:0-10944 GCA_036507315.1 Lepidocyrtus fimetarius | reverse complement strand
CCACAGGAAGGACTTTTGTGCAATGGCGTGGAGGAGTGCTTAAACGGGTTGGATGAATTTGAAGCGCTCTGCAAGGCTAAAGATGGTTCAACGATTTCCCCACCTTTGGATAATAGTTCGAAAGCCCCTGCAGCTAAAAAGGAGGGCAAAGGAGCTCAGAAAGGAAATGACCTTGAGAGTGAAAAGACTTGTGATGCATTTAAAATCTGGATTTGGCTCGTCATAATTTTATTTGCTGGGATTGGAGTGATTTTGTTTTTCAAAAGAAAGATTGTGAAACCGATTAATTGTTTTGTGTAAAAATTTAAGTAATTTTTATTCTGTACTAGTTAAATGTGTTTACTTAAATCAAATACCACTGTATTTTTAATTAAAATGCTTAAAAATCTAATTCATTACCCTATACGTAACTTTTTCCACAATTTTAGCATACTTTTCTTTAATTTTTAAAACTTAATTTAATTAATAAATAACCTTCAAGCAAAAATACAATTTATTTAGGAAATGTTTCAGAGAAAGCAACATCATACCAAGTTATTCCAAGCTTTACATAGCGAAATGAACTGATTTTGTTGTGAGTTTCCTTTTGATGACTTTCCTCTGCGAGAAAAAGGTTATACTGCGCTAAGTTCCTTCACCTTCCATTCTTTCTCTTCTTCTGGTAACTATAAAGTTTTATTTGTTTAAAGATTCTGATTCCTGAAAAAGATGAAAAATAAGAAAGAAATATTCCTAACCCGACGGGTCTACCCAGTCATGTTATTTCCTTTTGTGAATTTTTGTAATACTAAATTACTAAACATTATGTAGTGTTTATTTTGCCGTTTTTTTCTGCCCACATTCCTTTACATGTCTCTGAAAATACGATCGATTACAAAATTCTTTCTCGCAAAATCTACAATAATATCTTTTACCGAAATGGGCCACATCCTTGTGCTCCTTTAATGTATAAATATTGCTAAATAATTTAGGGCAAATATCACAAGAAAACCTGTTCAATGTAGATGGAGCAATACTATGGAGTTGGGTTTGAAGAGTTGGAGGATTTTCCTCAACAGTTGACAATTCACGCACATTTCTCACAAAAGACATTTTCTCAACTTTTCTTTGACATTCTTTTTTGTGCGTCCGCAATGTTGCAGCGTCTTTAAAAACTGCGTCGTTGCAAATATCACATTTGTAGGTTTTATCAAGATGATCAGTTTCGTAATGAATTGCGAGTTCCCAAATTGCAGTGAAAATCTTTTCACATTTAGTACATCGAGACATTTCCCCCTCTGTGCTTTTCTGGAACTCTCCTTTCAACGCCCTCCATTTGACTTCCGGTTTCCCTCCGTCTGCTCCAAGTCCGACCTTTTCTTCAGTTTCTGTATTTGCTGTATCCTCTGGCGCCTTATCAGAATCGCCAACACTTGAAACATCCATTAAGTCAGTCTGAAGGTTCGCAACAACAACCTTTGATTCATCCGGACTTAAAATTTTCCCCGATTGTTCGCCATGCAAAGACAAACTTACGGCAGTAAATGCGTGGCAGAGTGTTGGAACTGAGGTTGCTGGACTTTCTAAAGAAAAAAAAATTAGGCTTTTTTGAGTTTTCGTGGAAACGGACAGACAGACAATCATATCGATTTCATGACTAGCAATAAAGTTTAAATTGTTTCCATACCTGTGCTAACCCTTGGAATTCCCGTTCGAGTTGACGTGTCTTGTTCTTCCAGTTGGTTCCAACTTGAATAGTTCCCTGAACAAAATCTGTTTACTTTTTCCTCAAACTTTAAAAGTTGCTGTTGATATTTCAATTTCTCCTCACGACTGGGAACAGGCCAGGGCCATTTCCCTCTCTTTTCACCTTCCATCTTTTCCCTTCCTATTCTGCTGGAATAGCTATTCCAACTGTACCTGTAATTTCCTTAACTTGTTTTAAGACTTAACAGAAGTTAAAAAACTTTATGTATTTACGTGTAAACTAATTATTTAACGTTTCCGACAGTTAAAGTTTACTTCAGTGAAAGTTAATGAAGTCAGCCATTGTGAATCAATTTTATAGGTTCCTTCTTGGCACAAGTTTTCTCGTGGTGATGAGCAGATCCTCGACTCAAATGCGATTTCCCACAAAACCTGCAACAAAATCTTTTCCCAAAATAAACCACGTCTTCATGATCTTTCAAACTCCCTGCGCGACGGAATATTTTACCGCAGATTTCGCAAGTAAAGCGTTTCTCTGGAACAATTTCGTGAACTTGGCTGAGATGAGCTGAAAGGCGTATTTTCAAGCTAAACGCTTCACTACAAAGGTTGCATGAAAACTTTTGTTCTCCTTTTCCACGACACTTTCTTTTATGAACGCATAATCCCTCAGGGTATTTAAATACTGCTTCGTTGCAGACATCACACTTGTACCTCTTTTGATTGTGCTCAGTTTCATAATGTCTGAAGATTTGTTTAACTGAAGCGTATTTTCTTTCACATTTTGTGCACTCAAACACTCCGTCCTCTGAGCTTTTCCTGTAGAATTTCCGGTTCAAGGTCCTCCTAGCTTTCTTCACTTCCGGTTTTGATCCGCTTAAATTAATTCCTTCGGCACTGTCCCCCATTGTTATCAAATTTATTTTTGATTATTTGACGAAACTATAACCTCTTCAAGATTATGAAAACATCAAAATCCATCCCTGAACTTCACTATAAATAGCAATTTTTATTGCACATGTCACAAACATTCACTTTCACCTTCTTTATTTCACGAAACCTTGTTTGTTCTTCAAAAATTCTAGAATAACGTTAATTACAATAAATGATCAACCAACTGTACAATAAGCTGAGATGCGAATAAAAATGCGAAGCAAAGATACTTTCCCACGCATTACCAAATCTGTTTAAAAATACATACCAGCCAAGTTGGTACTGCTCAGTTCTCCGTATTCCACACGCATATTGCGAAATTTAAAATCGATATTTTCTTTTATCCTACTTCAGGTAAGAAAGCTACTAGTGTAAAGATTACATTCTTTTTTCTCTAACAATGAACTAAATAGGAATTGGAACGGAAGCAGCTTTTCAAATTTTCAAAGGAGATTTGCGTGGTGATCAGCGAAGAGCTGGATGATGATGCCGACACCGACGGAGCTGATGGACGTTACCCAGAGTGACCCCGTCGTACACTTTCGGAATACTTGAGAGTTTTCTTTAGGACAATGAACCCAAACAGAAAAATGTTTTTATTTGAAGAATGAAAAAAAACGTTCAAAGCCCAGACGATCTTTTTTGCTTATTTGATTACAGTCATGAAATTACAATAAAACAAAATTTTATTCCCAATGATTAATTCAAACGTCACAACATAATTTATTTTATAAAAATTAATTAAGTAATTAAGTTTTCACTACAAAATATCTCAAATATTATAATATTTTAAAACATAAATGTCCTGTTGTGGATGGATTGGAATTGTTCTTGGTGCGAGTTTATTTCACAGGTTCCTTCTTTGCACATGTTTTCTCATGTGTGTAAACAGATCCACGACTGAAATAAGGTTTGCCACAAAATTTGCAACAAAATCTTTTCCCGTTATAAACCACATCTTGATGGTCCTTCAAAGTGTACGGGCTACGAAATATTTTTCCGCAGATTTCACAAGGGAACTGTTTCTCTAGAATTTTGTGAATTTGGCTGAGATGAGCTGAAATCCGTCTTTTTAAGCTAAACGTCTCCCAACAAAGTCGACATCCAAACTTTTGCTCACGTTTCCCGCGACACTTTCTCTTGTGAGTCCGCAATCCCTCAGCGTGGTCATAAACTGCTTCGTTGCAGACATCACATTTGTACCTCTTTTGGAGGTGCACAGTTTCATAATGATTGAAGATTTGTTTAACCGTGGCGCATTGCTTGTCACATTTTGTGCACTCCAGCACTCCATTCACAGAGCTTTTCTTGTAGATCTTTCCTATTAATTGTCTATTAGCTTTTTTCACTTCCGATTTCTCCCCGCTTTCAATTCTTTCGACATTGTCTTCCTCGCCCGTTTCCTCCGCTTCATCATCTTCTCTGTCTCCCCTTTCTGAATTGTCCTCCATTGTTATCAAGTTTGCTGTATTTTAGCAAAGCTTCAACTTCCTGAATTCCACTACCTGAAAATATATTTAGAGGCTTGGAATTGCCACTAACTATTCAATTCCTATAATTTTAACGACAATTTTAAAACAAGTAAAACAGATGACTTTGATGTTTATAAATTAACGTTAATTAAATGACTAACCAACTGCACAATGAACTGAGATGCGAATAAAAACGCGAACATACTTTCTCCTGTTTAAAATTTGTTTAAAAGCACTAGAAACAAGTCAGGTTGATTCTGCTCAGTTTTCGCATCCCACACGCATTTTGCGAATTTGAAATCGATATTTTCTTTTTTATCCTACTTCAGGTAAGAAAGCTACTAAAGATTACTTTCTCTTTTGCTATAGCAATGCCCTAAATAGGAATTAGAACAGAAATAACTTTTCAAAATGTTAAAAGGAGATCTGCTTAGTGATCAGAGAAGAGACGGATGATGATGCAGACGCCGACAAAGCTGATGGATGCTGCCCAGAGAGACTCCGTCGTGCACCTTCGGGATACTTGTGGGTCTTCTTAGGACAATGAGCGCACGCAGAAGAAAGTTTTTTAGCAAAAGGATGAGAAAGAAATATTCTTAAAAATTTTAGGGTAAACGGGGTTGATCCGTGCATGAATGTATGGATGAAATTAAACGTAATTATAATCCGTTAATTTTTCCACAAAAGCAACCCTGGAAATTGATTCATTCATCTTTTATAAAAGAAATTTATTTGAAAAATGCTTTTAAACCAAACATATATTTTTATTTTTTATTGACATTGATATTAATTACTAGTTATTCAATAATCTTAGTAATTAAGTTTGCAAAATGCAATTAGTACACAGCACAACATTTTCTCTGGTAAACAGATTATAAACAAAGCAATCGCTTATGAAGAGAATAAAACAGGTTGTAAGCTGTAGAGTAGGGGAATATCAACTGGCTGCTGAAGCAGCGTTTTTAATGCGCTTTTATCATTTTACATTATTACAATGGCCTTGCACAACGGATGGTTTACACACATTACAATACATAGTAGATTACATTGCATATCATATCGTTATACATTATCATATCAAACCAGATGATGATGGTTTGCTTACAAGATTCTTGTACTTTAATTATAATAATTTAATAGCAATATGTTACATTAGCCCAAGTTATCTTCAATTATGAAATATTTATGTAAATATAATTAATTTATATTTTATTTTTCTCTTACGATTAATATCGATGAATGTCCATTTAACACGAATTGACCCTTGATCTAATAATATTTTTGAGACAAATACCATCATCTAATGGTTAAGTCATGGCTTAATTATAATTTAATACTTTTTTTATAAAATAAAAATGTTACAAACTTTTAAACGTAAAAGCTACATCCAATACCCAAGCAATCACAAAAACACTTTCCTTAACCCGGGAACTGGAAGGATTTTGTCAACCTGTTTTTGATAAGGTGAAAAGCCCCTTTAAATTTCCCCGCAGTACTCGCAAATAATTTCTTAAGAAACATATTCCTGATATTTTCGGTTCCTCGGTACACAGTATCGTAGCTGATATCCTGTTTTTGTATCTCTTTGTGAAGTAACTTGCTTCGTAATGAGCTGTGATGTTGACCCCTCCTTTGCATTCCTCTGTACCGTGGAACATTCTTGTTTTTGAGGTTTTCCTTTCAAACCTTTCCTTTTGACCTTTGACGCCTTTGCTTTCTCATTTGTGTGAGATTGGGCTTGATGAGCCGAGAGGCGTTTTTTCAAGGTAAATATTTCCCCACAAATGAGACAAGAAAACTTCTTTTCAACCTTTCCCCGACATTTTGTTTTGTGCTTCAACAATGAAGGGAGATATTTATAAACCGCTTCTTTGCAGAGATCGCATTTAAATCTTTTTTGAGAGTGCTCCGCTTCATAGTGAAAGGTGACTCCTCTATCGGTCACGTACTTTTTTGCACATTTCGTGCAATGATACAATCCATCTTCCTCTTTTCGGTAGATCTTTCCTTTCAAAATCCTATTGGATTTCTTTCCTGGTCCAATTTTTTCCTCTTTCACGTTGGCCTTTGACGCATTTCCGGTTGCTCTTTGAATTTTATGAGCTTTTTGGTGAGCTACAAGACCTCTTTTCAAGGTAAATCTTTTCTTACAAATCTGACAGGGAAAGTTCTTTTCAACCTTTCCACATTTTCTTTGATGCCTCCACAAGGAAGCAAAGTGTTTATACACTGCTTCGTTGCAGCCATTGCATTTGTATCTTATTTGGAAGTGATCAGCTTGATAATGAGCTACAAGACCATTATCTGACGCGTATTTCTTGTTGCATTTTGAACAATGATACAATCCATCCTCTGAGTTTTTCCGGTAGTTTTCTCTTTCCAAACTCCTATTCAAAATCTTAGCCTTAGGTTTATTTCCGGTTGACCCAATCATTATGATTTCGCCTTCTTCAATACTTTCGTTCAAATCATCTTCTTCTGATTGCATGTCACTTTCAGTTGGGACGTTTGGTGAGCAAGGAGCACTCGATTCAACACTTGAAGCTCTCTCCAATGCTGCGCATGTCGAAATGGTGTCTTCGATCACTGCGTCCTTTGGAACGGAGCTTTCTTTCGATTTCTTCCGCACAATTCTTATAATTTCGCCTTCTTCAACACTTTCATTCATTTCTTCTCCATCTGATTGCATGCCACTTTGAGTTGTTACGTTTGGCGTGGAAGAAGCTTTTGATTCATCAACACTTGCAGCTTTCTCCAATGCTGCGCCAGCCAAAGTCTCGCCTTCAATCACCGCGTCCTTGTCGGGATCGGAGCTTTCTTTCGATTTCTTTCTGCGTCGCACAATTCTTATTGTTATTTTGCATTTTTTAACAGTTTGAGTTGGTACGTTTGGTGAGGAAGAAGCCTTGGATTCATCTACATCTGCAGCTTCCTCCAATGCTTTGCCAGCCGAAATGGTCTCCTCGGACACTTCGCCCTTGTCTGGACCGGAGCTTTCTTTAATTTATAAAAAGTTATACAGATTTAAAGATAAGTAAAAATATAATAAAACGGTTTTTATTTGCATACCTGTATTAACCGTCGCTATTTCCCCAAAATTGGCGTTCTCGGTTTCTTTCTCTAATTCAGCGCCAGAGGAACTGGTCTCGCTTTCAGACACTGCGTCTTTATCAGCTGAAAAAGAACTTATTCAGTACAATTGTTAATAAATTAAAAACCTTATTTGCATACCTGTCTCAACAGTTTCTTCTTCTTGTTTCTCAACTCTTATGATTCCACTTTCTTCAACACTTACACGAAAATTACCCTCCAAACATTTGATATAAAATTGCGACGAAACGTTTTTTGAAGAAGCCCTCGGCTCATCTGCACTTGCAGGTTTTTCAGCGTCACGCGAAGCGGTCTCTTCTTCAGTCACTTCGTTGTTAGAATTAGAGCTTTCTGTTGGTTTTATAATAAATTAGTTTAAATTAAATTAGTAAAAGAATTATTTAAAAAAAAGAATTTATTTGCATACCTGTCTCAGCTATTTCCATTTCTTGACTTGCATTGCCTTCCGTTTCCACTTGGCCAGTTGAAGAATTTCCTGACTTTTGACGCTGCTCCAATTCCTTTTGTCTTTGCATTACTCTTTCCACCAATTTATCGAGTTTCTTATCCAATCTTGCCTCTTCTTCTGGACAGGGAATGTACCAATTCCAGTTTATTCTTCTTTCTTCTGCCATCCTGCAGCTATTCAGTTTTATTAGCTGCGATTGAACAATTAATATTTAATTATTTAGTAGAAAGCAGTCATCAAAGGTAACTAACTTAAATTACCTAAAAAACTTTGTAAAATATTCCACTCGAGTACAAATATGCCTCTTTTACTGTGATTCACTTTCACCTACTTCACAGATTTCAAATGAAACTGGTTCACAACTTTTAAAAGTGAAAATGTGTAATTGCTTCAATGTTCAAAGTTTGTCGTATAAAACTCACTTAAAATAAATATTTAAGGGCAATGAACCCTAATTTTTCACAAGACGAGCAAACTTGTACTTTCTCCAGCATCATCCGATCTTCTTCAAAAAGTGTTCAAACAAAGCAGATTGATTCTGCTCAGTGCTCGTATGACTCATCTTTTACCTAAGATCAATATACATTTCCACGTCAGCCAGAAAGCGGAGAAAGTGAAAGGTCCAGTATCTGTTCTTATTGAGCGTAGAATTTATAAACAGATCCTTTTTAAAGATACTTTCAATTTTGCGCAAGAGATACAAATGCGAAGCAAAAATGCTTTCCCCTGTATTAGCAAATCTGTTAAAAGTATTTCAAACAAGCCTGGTTAATTCTGCTCAGCTCTCACTTCTTGCATCCCACACGCATTTTGCGAAATTTGAAAGCGATATTTCCTTTTATCCTTTTTCAGGTAAAAAAGCATCTACAGTAAAAGTTACTTTCTCCAGCTTTAAAAACTAAATAGGAGCAGAAGCAGCTCCTCAAACTAAATTTTAAAAGGAGATTTGATCAGCAAGGAGCTGGATGATGATGGGGACACCGACGGAGCTGATGGATGTTGCCATGGGAGACCCCGTCGTACACTTCCGGGATACTTGTCCGTCTTCTTAGGACAGAGTGGACAAGCAGAAGCGTGTTTTTAGCAAAAGGATTAGAAATAAATATTCCAAATATTAACTTAATTGCGGAATAATATTAAGAAAATATTTTAAACATCTGTTTTATTATTTATAATTGATTGCTTTGAGGCATTCCAAGACATTTAGTTTCACAGTAATCAATTTCGTAGGAACCTGTTGCATTTTAACTTCAAATAAACGAGAAAGTAGCAAGGTTTAATGAAATTATGAGGAAAACTATAAATATCATTTTCACCTCTAATGTTACAAGAAATGGGTTTTAAAATCTTCAATTTGAAAAATGAAATTAAAAATAAGTCAATATGATTGAAAGTGAAATAAAAACGTTCTTAATTTAATCTTCTTTTGTTGGAGCAGCCTACGTGTGATATAATTAAAGCAAGCACATTCAGATTTCATTCATTTGACCCATAAGTAAATACCTGGACTGGGTTGACACCGCAATGGAAATGGAAGGGGTTGTGAGCAGTTGGAAAGCTTAGTCGGATTCAAATGAAATTAGTCCTAGTTCCCAAGTGAGTTGCCACAACACTCTATGGGAATTCTATATCTGTGCTTTCGCCCTGCCTCTTTATGAACGCTGTGGATGTGTTGAAGTAGGAATAAACTTAATTCAAATTGGTTTACATGTGCAATTTAAAACTGTTTATTTCGGGAGGCTCAAATATCTGATGGGAGGAAGGATTGCCGCAATGGAATCGACGAGAGTCAAACCTGTTGCGGGAGAGGAGGACCAGTTCCATCAACAACTAATTTGGAGAAAGAAGAGAAACCGATTTTAAAACACCGGAAGTTGATAAAAACGAAACCAGAATGGGAATGAATGGCAGGGAATTGGCAAACTTGGAAGATTTCCCTTACGCAGTTCAACTCTCCTTTACCATCAACGGGAAATTTTTCTGGTGGGGAAGCATCCTTGAACCGAGTGTGGTAATAACCGCTGGTAACTGCTTTTACTGGAACTATCATTGGATGGAAGAACGTGACGACATCCCGGCGGAGTGGATTTGGAGTGGATAACGACGGGATCCCCCGTCGTTAGCAAAGTGCTAATTCCGACTTGACACGACCTCACAGATACAATTGCGTAGAGGATGTCCTGGAAACTCAAGGTTGCAAATCTTTCTTATTTTTCGAAAAGATAATTTTGAAGTGCGAGAATGGACTGGATGAAAAAGAAAGCTCTTTGAATCTACAGTTCTAAAGAAGGGTAAAAGGATAGTTCGGCAAAAATGACCTTGAGAAATTGAGGACTTAGAATAAGTTAAACAATTGCATTTGGTTACTCATCATTTTATTTGTTGGGCATAGAGTAGATTTCAAGTTGAATGAAGATTTTTATAAAACTGGTTGATTGTTTTGTTTATGTATTTATTCATATGATTAAACAACAATTAGCAAACACAGTTAACTTTAAAGCTGGAAAATAGTTTTAATACTAATAGTTAGCTACAAATACTTTTCACGGACGGACAGACAGACATACAATGAAATACTTAAAAAAGGTAAGTAGCTATTCAAACTGGTAATAATTATGTAAGTATAATAATTACTGACTATTTGTGTTTACATTTAGGTTAGAGGAAAATTAGATGAGTATCGGAAACACAAAAATATGAAATAACTTTACATCAATTTTTGAAACAATATAAACGGAAAATACCGACATCTTTCGTTTTAAAAATTTCCCCGCCGAAATAAATTTTTTAAGAAACATTTTTCTGGAATTTTCTTTTTCGGTTCCTCAATGCACTGTTTCGTAGCATATACCGCGTTTTGTTTCTCCTGATATGACTGGCTTCATAATGAGCTTTGATGTTGATTTCTTCTTTGCATTTCTTATTACACTTTGTGCAGTGGAACAATCCCGTCTTTGAGTTTTTCCGGTAAAATAAAGCTTTCCTGTTGACCTTGGACTCCCCTCCGTTTGCTCTTGCAATTTTGTGAGCTTGGGCTTGGTGAGCTGAAAGGCGTTTTTTCAAGCTAAATTTTTCCCCACAAAGCTGACAAAGATACTTCTTTTCAACCTTTTTTCCATGACAAGTTTTTTGGTGCCTCCACAGCGTAGCAAAGAATTTATAAACCGCTTCGTTGCAGATATCGCATTTGTATCTTATTTGGAAGTGATCAGCTTGATAATGAGCTACAAGACCATTATCTGTAGCGTATTTCTTGTTGCATTTTGAACAGTGATACAATCCATCCTCTGAGTT
>JAANSO010003758.1:0-10946 GCA_036507315.1 Lepidocyrtus fimetarius | reverse complement strand
TCTACAAAAGATCTCTTTCTATAGTTCCATCTCATATTTTTTCTTGTGCTTTCTTCCTTCCTTATAAAAAGACAATGAAAATGTTTAATGTTCATATTGCGTATATGAACGAAGCATGCTCCGCGACCGCTACTGGTTCTTGAATGAAAAGCACAGGTCCTGGATAAGGCTTGAAAAGAACAAGAAAAGTGTGGTGGCAATGGAACATAGGCATACATGCTAGTATGATTTTGCAGATAAGATTACGGATAAAGACAAAATCACAAAAGAGCTTTTTAGAACTTTTCATTTTTATATCTACTACTGCTAATCCATACTATGCCATCATACTTTTTCCTACTATCCATGGAATTGGAATGAATGAAAGTCAAAGGAGAGAATGCCAAAAACATTACGTATGAACCACTTTTATAGAAGCTTCTGCTGTCACCGTCTTTTATAAGGGGATTCAATGATCTTTCTTACCAACATTGCATTGCCATTGCATTGCATACCTTGACCTCAATCAAACCCAAGAAATTGTCCAGTAGCAACAGTGCAATTTAATAGGCATAAAAATGCAACCATTTTATCATTTATACCTAACTCTGCTACTGAAATGCAACTGAACTCAAAAGAGAATACCAAAATGTTTTCCTTTCATGAAAAAAACGCATGGAATGACCGGTGTTTCTTGAAGCCTTGAAAGTAGCCCTAGGTTAGGTAATATTCTTAATTTTTGAAGAAATTCTGAAATCAACGAGACAAAGAAAATTTTTTAAATGCAATTGATGCCTCCTTTCAGTCTACTTGCTAAAAACAGTCATAATCAATCTCTGAACCCTATGAATCATTTTCTATCTTTTAGCATAAAAATTACTGATTTTTAAAACAGTTTCGGACATTTGGCAATAAAAGCTTTTAGAATTTCACTAATTTAGAAGCAATCCATGACATCTGCTGACAATTTATGATTAAAACAGGGAACAAACCGCTGCCGGCTTTGGAAAACAAAGATTTGCATCGCTGCAGCGTGTTAAAGGCCGGCTTACAAAAGTGGAAATTTGATGCGCGAGTTCCACCTATGCAAAGAAAAAAGAAGTGAATCGAGTTGGGCAAGTTTGACGGAGGGAGCTTATGAAATAGCAAAGTGTGTTTATTAAAGGCTCTCCTCTCACACAATCCGCTTCAATACTACGGCATAGCCTCTCTTCTTTTTACCATTCAATCGGCTTTCCAGGCATAAGCCTTTACTGAAAGTTTTAAGTTGGTTTAATTAATCAGTTAGTTAAAGATCATTAATTAGTGATCCATCTTTTAATCAAAATGGTTCAGAGATTAACATTAAGAAGGAGACTTTCCTACAACACAGCCAGCAACAGGAGACGAATGTAAGTTAAATTGTGACATGTGTGAAGTGTTCTCGAACGCTTTTAAATACTTTTCATGATCCATCTTTAAATCAAAATGGTTCAGAGATTAACATTAAGAAGGAGACTTTCCTACAACACAGCCAGCAACAGGAGACGAATGTAAGTTAAATTGTGACATGTGTGAAGTGTTCTCGAACGCTTTTAATTACTTTCCAATTTGAATGGAATAATAGAATTTGGAGGGTATGGAATTTAAATTCATTGTTAATTGTGTTTTATTTTAATTTCAGTGTCCGTACCCCTGGAGGAAGGCTCGTGTATCAGTACGTGAAGAAAGCAAAGTCCGTACCAAAATGTGGAAATTGTAAAGTAAAGCTTCGTGGNTACCCCTGGAGGAAGGCTCGTGTATCAGTACGTGAAGAAAGCAAAGTCCGTACCAAAATGTGGAAATTGTAAAGTAAAGCTTCGTGGAATAGTTCCAGCCCGTTCTTTGGAACGCAAGCGACAGTCCCGCCGGTTGAAGATGGTGAAGAGATCATATGGTGGGGTCCTGTGCCACAAATGCGTTAAAGAAAGGTTTGTTTACTCATTAATAATCCTATTTCCGGTTATATGATTTAAACAGTTGATTACTTTTCAAGCTAGTTAGCTGGTAATAATTAAGCAAACAACTTTGCACTTTTGAGTTGTGTGCGTAAAATGTAGGTGACTGATTAGTAATAATAATAATTGGATTTTTTATGTTATTTTTAGAATCGTTCGTGCGTTCCTGATTGAAGAGCAGAAAATTGTCATCAAATTAATGAAGTCTCAGGAATCGTCATCTAAGGCTAAAGGAAAACCTGCTGCGAAGTAAAAAGTTTTTAGTCTTATGTATTTTGAATCCGAATGATTTCGTTTTGAATAAAAAATATTACTTCTTACAAAAACAGTGATTTTTTATAGTTCAGTGGATTTATTTTGTAATTTTTAAAATATAATTTTTGCGTGATAGCGTTTTATATTTACAAGATCATTATATAGTATATCAGGAGGACTGTTTGCCATAATATAATATTAGTTATTCTGAATACATAGTTCATCTTTCATGCAGTTTAAATTAATTATTCACGAGTATCAAAGGATTTGTCAAACGATTTAGTAGGTATACCTTGCAATTCTCGAATCCCTTGCAAAACAATATTTATTTTTGCTTTTATCTGAAGCTCTTGTTGCGTCAGTGTGGACGCCTGCGCATTAAGTAGTTTTAATTTATTAGAAATGAATTTAACCGCTTCGTTTCTATTCAATGGAAGCCAAATTCCACAACCAACGTCCACTATGATTTTATCAGGTTCTGTAATATTAGCTTGTACATAAAAATTGCATCCGAGGTCCACTTTTGTCCTTAATTTTGTAGGTGTTGAAGAATCGAATACTTTTGAACCGTCCAATTTCTCCATAACCGTTTGCAACTCCATGTATTCAGCTATTGTACAATTATAAATCCTCACGTCTTTCCAGCGTCTCTTTGAGATCCTTCCGTAATACTTCATTTAAAAATTCTTCATATCTTGTCACTTTATCCAAGGCTTGATTTTGAGAAAATGTGGATTCATCAACTCCAATAGGTGGAGGAGTTACCCTTTCGTCCATTGTAAATCAAGTGTCTCCACTCCCCAAATCTATAAAATTGACAAAAATTAAATGGTTTAGCATAATAATGTGTCCAGATTTTATATGATAATTAATGAGGAAAAATGGAGACAAGTCATTTAAAATTTCACTTCTTTCTTCCTTATTTTAACACTTGAACGTTTGTTATGATACCTTCACGTCTGGCTGTCACAAGAACAACCAATTCTGCATCCAGCTTATTGATTTAATGAAAAATTACCGGTCGAAGTTAATGATATTTACATAACTGTCGAAAGCGTTATCTGTGTGGTCTTTGACATGTCATTCATTCATTTTTAAAAAACAGATATCTCATTCAATAGGTCACGATTTGTAGCTAACTTATATAGGGACAACAATAGCAAACAGGTCAGATTTTAACCCCTACAATCGTATGCAATAAAATCAAGGTAAAGTAATTTCTTTATCGAGAATGAAGAACAATTCATTTTTACTATAATAACTCTTCAATTCTGTAGAATTATTCACCTCGGCTCACACACACGTGCATTTTTTACTCAATTCTACATCATAAAATCTTCATACAAGAGATCTCATCTCACCCTAAAAACACATATGACTGACATAAAGACAACTTCATCACATAATCTCTATCTATTCTCTTATGGAAAAATCGTATTTTGCTTCTGTAAAATCTTGCTTTTGATTATATAACTATTCTTGAACACAAAATTATGAACTTCTGAATAAGTGTGAATTACTATTTACATAACCCATGTCTCAATAAAAAATTGGTAAGCATTTAAAATGAGGAAAGTATGGAATTTGCAGCCTGTTAATAATTGATATTGACACTAGGTTAATAATGATATGAGATGATTATGTAAGATGATAGTTATGAGGGATAAGATGAAACTCACCAGTAAAGACTCCACTTTCCTTGAAAATCGTTTGAGTGATTTTATTTAATTGCTTCGTTATTTAGCCAATTTTCCTTTAAAATCACCTCATTGTTCAACCCGGATATAACAAGATTGCGCAATTCAGAAAGAGTTATATTTTCAGTCAGTCAGGAGCAGCTCAAGCGAAAAGTACAGAAGTTGAGAAGGAAGCACCAAAATCAAAGGAAACAGATCAAAGCCAACAACCACACCGGAAGAAAAACAGCAAGGAACATATGACATAAATCTTCAATTCTAAAGTAAGGCAATTTGGTACGCTCTATCATTTTTCTTTTTAAAAAGTGACAAATTTTAATTATCCAAGTAAATACCTGACGGATTTTATTACATGACGATGACGTAGCATTAAAAATTGATTATACACACATATTTTTGTTATTGAGCAGTTTTTAGTAGACTACGCTTCTTCAAATCTTCATCTCACTTTGTGAAAACATCTTCACAGAGAAGCAAGAGGAAGTTTCGGTAGTTTCACAGGTGATTTGATATTTTATAACCGTGATAAATGCTTGTGTAAACACCTGGATCATGACGATGATTCAAAAGTGATGTCTAGTCTGACATTCGAAATTCAAGCATAAAAGTTGTATCATCGTAAAACTCTAAAACTTTGTTAGAACACGTTTATGTATGAACCAGACATTGCTTCATTTTTATGACTTCAGACTTGGAACATGATTTTAACTTTTTCAATTTGATTTATGGAATAAAATTGACATGACGAGCTAACGTAAAACTTGTACCCTTGGCCTGGCCTTTTGACACTAACTGATATAAAATTGTCTAATTGCAACTTATTGAATGGCTTTTCTAGGTCCATCCTGTTGTTGCTTGAAGTATTGTCACCGGAAACTTGATTCCAACAAACCAATAATGGCTCTCTCGTAAGACTTTAACATTAACATTGCATAAAATGGGAAGTAATAAGCAATTAAGATAATGGAGTTTAAAATGTAAACTTTGCTTTATTGATATCTGCAGTGAAGGAATACTTTTTGGAATGGGGAATCCCCTTCTTGACATTTCCGCTGTTGTTGACGCCGACTTCCTGGAAAAGTACAAACTGAAGCCTAATAACGCCATTTTGGCTACTGATGAGCACGTTCCAATGTATGACGAATTGGTTAAGAAATTCGAGGTTGAATATATTGCTGGCGGAGCTACCCAAAACACACTTCGTGTAGCTCAAGTAAGTTCGCTTCGGTGTTTTTTACTGTTGATTTATTTGCAAGCCAAACAACTACAATTTAATGGTTTAATTGTCTTTGCAGTGGGTTCTTCAAAAGCCAAAAGTATCGACTTTTATGGGGGCCGTTGGTAAAGATGAGTTTTCCAAAATTTTAGAAGAGAGTGCATTGTCTGATGGTGTAAACGTTCGCTATCAAAAATGGGCTGAATACCCAACCGGTAACTTGTGCGGTGCTTATTACTGGACATGACAGAAGTTTATGCGCATATCTTGCTGCTGCTGATCATTTTACCAAGGACCATTTAGACAATCCAGAAAATTTTGCTTTTGCGGAGAAGGCGAAGTTTTTCTACATTTCGGTATAGATCATGTCGTCAAAAACTCCCTTTTTGAAAGAGGTTAAATTGTTATCTTGCATGCACTCGAAAATTGACGTTTTGTTTCTTGCAGGGTTTTCTTTCTTACTGTTAGCCCGGAAAGTATACAGACGATAGCTAAACATGCCGCTGACAATAACAAAGTTTACATGATGAATCTGTCAGCTCCATTTATTTCGCAATTTTTTACGGATCGGTTGTTAGCTGCGATGCCTTACATTGATATTTTGTTCGGAAATGAAACGGTAAGCTGATAATAAAGAATATACTAGTATAGGTACATTGTATTGTACATCTACAGTGCAGCAGTTGCAAATTCCAAATCGACATATATCTTGTTTTCTTTAGGAGGCTGCTACTTTCGCAGAAGTCCAAAAATTTGATACGAAAGACATTGTAGAGATTGCTAAACGAGTCGTCGCTCTTCCAAAAGCAAATACATCCCGTCCAAGGATGGTTGTGTTTACACAAGGAGATGGGAACGTAGTTGTCGTTCATGGAGATGAGGTACAGGAGTATCCTGTTACCAAACTTTCTTCCGAACAAATCAAAGATACAAACGGTGCTGGTGACGCTTTTGTTGGTGGATTCTTGGCTCAATACATTCAAGGGAAACCAATTGGTGCCTGCGTTAAATGCGGAATCTGGACTGCGACTGAAATCATACAGCGATCAGGATGTACCTTCCCCAAAGATAAGCTGTATCAGGAGGAGTAGGAGATATTATAACAAAACTAGCTCTTTCATTCTCAAAAACTCAGAAGTGTCCACAATACAGCAGAGAAAGACTTTTCCAAAGTATTTGTACAAAAGGGGATATTCTTATACTCATGACCTCATGATTATTAAATAGACTCTTTTCAAAAGAGAAATAAAGACATAGTCTGAAATTTAACTCTCAAAAACTCAGAAGTGTCCACAGTATAGCAGAGAAAGACTTTTCCAAAGTATTTGTACAAAAGGGGATATTCTTATACTCATGACCTCATGATTATTAAATAGACTCTTTTCAAAAGAGAAATAAAGACATAGTCTGAAATTTAATGCCAAAAGATTACTATGCCTGTGCATGTGGCATCAGCATAAACCAATTTAACTACTCATTTGTTTTCAGAATCATTTATTCTAGAAAGAAGGTTTATTAACTACAAAGGTTGTACTTAAATACGAACAAATTCACTTTTCGTTAACACAGTCGTAAAGCCAACTTGTATGCAATTATATGCATGTTCCAGTTGTTTGCTAGTTATATAGAGGTCTTTAATTTCGAATTTAAACAAACAATAATATCTTCATACATTTTCTACCCCAAACGACTTTCCGTTTAAAATGAAATTCCTTTCATCTACTATATAATACACAGTTATGTCACTAATCTTCCTTGGTACATGCCAACTACCAAACTGATTTCGCTTATCTACTACCTAATATCTTATATCACATTATTACATGTCTAAAAATCATTTACTTTTCGAATTCTCTTCTATATACTCTTGTATCTTTCGCATAATGGTTGCTGGATCTGATACTTTTGGTACCTGCAAAATACGAAATGAAAGTAGTTTAAAGCTAATTTCTATTGTTAAATCTTCATAGCCGTAAAGTTAAAAATTGCCCTTACATTTTCCCCATTTTGAGCGTAGTACATTCCAGCATACACACCTAGGCCAAAGGATACCTGAACAATTAAATAGAGAATGAGTCATCAAAATTGCATAAAGAACCAGTTTAATCATTCAATTACTCTTCTTCTGAACAAATTGGCAATAGACAATAAAAATTGAAAGGTGAAAGCAGTCAAACTCGAGTTTCGAGTTATGAAATTAAAAGCACTTACCAGTTTACCAAATACACCCATTTTACTGATGGTTCTCATAAATTTACTATCACTTCCTTAGTTCCTGTGAAGCTATAATTTATGATTTCTCAAGAGAATAACTCTTATTTTTAATTATTTCACAGTAATAAAACTCCTAATTAACTCTCAGAAGTAGACATAATATCGACCGAGGTAGTTTCAGCATAGTAATTGACTATATGACAAGAGTATTCAACTTGTTAATGACGCAAGATAACTCAAAATTACATGTAGAGAGCAATCATGTGAACTAACTGTAAAGCTAGTTAATGGTTAAAGTAGATAATTAGCTGTTGTAATAATGCAAAAACTTGTGATATGTGATTTATGCGGTTTGTCCAGATGATTTCTGTTTACTTGAATGGGGTATCCGTAGATGGATGAGCAAGCTTGGCTGCTCACGACACGCTTTTAGATTTGCAGTCTTTGTTGCAAGAGAGATGGCTTTTTGCATTGCATTTTGCACATTTCTGACTGAAGTCGATCTTTTAGTTGCAATTATTATGTACCTATGAAACAGGTTATTCAGCTAATTCTATAACTATTTTTTAACAAACCAATTTAATTGTCCGATTTGAAGTATATTTTCCACGCAGGGCTTGTAGACTACATGACTTTTACATGCAAAGGCAAATGAGTTTATTGATTAATTGTCATGTAATGTCAGTGTAATATTAAGGAAAATGTCGGTAGATCTTTTGGATAGTCTTGACTCAGGATTGGAGGCAGATGTGATATCTTCAGGTGAAGGACTTTCACCAAGCAC
The DNA here is from genome assembly GCA_036507315.1 of Lepidocyrtus fimetarius. Taxonomy (NCBI): domain Eukaryota; kingdom Metazoa; phylum Arthropoda; class Collembola; order Entomobryomorpha; family Entomobryidae; genus Lepidocyrtus; species Lepidocyrtus fimetarius. The sequence goes on along the minus strand of JAANSO010003758.1, from coordinate 2,825 downwards.
GTCAAATGATAATGGCAAAGAAGACGTTGTTAGAATGCCGGATGCTTTAAGAATCTCAGAGTTCAATGACAGAAGTAATTTCAATGCATTTTTAATTTTTTGCAATAAACATGGAAGAAAATGTTATAAATGTAATTATTTGTTGGACTATGACTATACAGCAGGTCAAACTTGGGATTATGAAGACTACTGCGATGAAATTCAAGGAGTGTTTGAGGATTACAGATGTCCAATTTGTCTCGACGTATTGATAAACGTAAGAACAAGCATTGAAAGTGCAAAAGATAATTGTTATTGTTGACAGAGGTAGTTGGTGAAGTTGACAATTTGAATTTTATATCACCTTCATTTAGACTGTTAAAGTGGACTGCAATCAAGGCCATGAGTTCTGCAATTTGTGTATTGAATGGTGGACAAAGTATAACGGTAACCAGTTGACTGGCATCAAATGCCCTGTTTGTCGTTGCGTCATATTTACTAAAACCCGGAATCCCAAAACTGATGTGGAAATCTATAAAATTTTCAACGCGTTACCTGACAAAGCTCGAGAAAGCCGACTTGCCGTTGTGGAGAAGTGGATGGAAAGGGAGAACGAACAATTTCAAGACTCTCGTCGAATGGTATATCCAGTTTACCCGGATACAAACAAGCAAACTACAAGACTTCCACAAGCGTTGAATCCGTCTCAAATGGCTGCCACAAGTCAACTTTGGCGTCACAGGTATTTTGACAGACGGGGACGAGCCGATCGCTGGAACCAGCCTTGGAACTATAACTCTGTTCAAGCATTCTACAACAGGTTTTTCCCTCCTACAGTGGGACCTGATTATGTCATACATCCGGATTCATATCAAACGTCACGATATGTTCCTTCCTCCGAAGAGCTAACTTCTCCCCAACAGCAAAGCCTGAATAAATCTTCTGAAGCAGGTTCTGATAAAAGCTTCATTGAGCATGCTAAAGATCCACAACAAGAAGAAGGCATGGAATGGGTTCGAGCTCCAAATAAGGCGGAACCAACTGTGGAGGATGAGGATGGTACTTCATTGCTTTTACATCGTTCCACTGAACCAAGCATGGCAAAACTGACGGTTGACCAGAACAAGGTGGAGTATCAAAGCTTTCACTAAGCTTTCACTGCAGCAAAGGAGAAGATATGAAGAATCGTTGGGGTCAGGGATTGTACTTGCTTCCGGGAGAAACTATTTGGAGTTGGACTGGCAATAGTCATGGAGAGGAAAATGGAGAAAAAGTTAATGCAACTGCAACTGAGGCTGATTCCAGTGAGAAGATTGATTTTCAATAGAAAAAACTTTTTATCAGATTGTCTATTACCAGTACAAATAATCACGGTGTTTTTTCCATTTATTATTATGAATTAAAATAGATACTATGATAGTTGTTGTATTTAAAATGAAAGAAAATAAAAAAATGAAAGTTTATTCATTCGGCAAAGTAAAGAAGGGTTTGAAACAGCATTTAATGTTAAATTGTTCATACGGTTTTTATATGTTAAGCAAAGTGTTATAACTCATCCCTTCTGGGAAGTCTGTGTGGGCAGAGGTCGATTCTTAATCAAAACTTTAAACTCCATTGGTGACAAACTAACACCAACTTCAGGGTCAGTGGTTGGTTTCTCTGTTCCTGGAGGCACCGCAAAAGTAAAATGTTGCAAAAGAGTAGCTATAAAAATTGGTACAACTGAATTCGCCAACGTTATCCCGATACAGTTTCGTTTTCCAAAACCAAAATGAATAACTCGTTTGTCCTGGACAAATTCTCCTTTTTCATTGATAAACCGTTCTGGACGGAAAACATAAGGGTCGCCCCAATACTTTTCGCTCATGTGAACAGAATAATGATTTGAAAGGATGACAGTTCCTTTCGGGATAGTATAGCCCCTCAATTTCCAATCCTTTGGAACAGTTCGTGGGATAGGGTTCGGAACAATGTTAGCAATCCTGTGAGTTTCTAAAATACATGCTTGGAAATACGGCATTTTCTCAATGTCCTCAATGGAAGGTGTTAAATGTCTTGGAACAACGGAGTCGATTTCTTCCTGACATTTCTTTTGGATTTCCGGATTTAGTATTAAGTAAAGTAAAGCGTAGTTTAAGGTTCCATTTGTGGTAGTTGAGCCAGTCTGTAGCAAATCTGCCAACATGGCTTGCAGTTGTTCATCTGCAAATTAAATAAAAATTCCTCATCAGCATGGTTTGTGCGTGGGAATAAATTATTAATTGCCAATGTTAATAACAAAACCTAAAATTATTTTTTCAATAAAGTAATTATCGCACCTGTGTAAACCGACTTTTCATCACTTTTTCCTTCCTCAATTTTTTGGAGGAAAACGTCAATGTAATTCTGCGGATCCATTTTGTACATACCTTCGTCCTTTCTTTCTTGAACTAATGACTGCAAATTTGAAAACATAAAATCTATACACATGTTTGAAACCTAACAAGGTATGGTTATTTATAAAGAACTTATGGCCAAATGAAGCAGTTTACCTTAGTGAAATCATGACATTCCTTGTAAACCCGAAGCCTTAAATCTTCTCCAAACAATGAAGGAATAATTTTTTTCAAGTATTTAAATGCTAAATGAACAGGTTCAGCAAATGTTGTGGATTTTGTCATTGCGAAATTTCGGTCCATCATTTTAACCAACTTTGGATCATCATGTTCATATCTTTGACCGGCAACCATGCACCACAACACATTTAAAACGGAGAGTACAAAAGTTGTTCGAATTGGAATGATTCCTCCTTGAGTTTCCACCGCGTGTTTAAATTCTTTAATGAGGTCGCTGGTTTCTGCTTCAAT
>JAANSO010003757.1:0-10946 GCA_036507315.1 Lepidocyrtus fimetarius | reverse complement strand
GTTGCTAAAATTAAGTGTTTTCTTTGCTAACAATGAGAAAATCATTCTACCTTTTTTCTAAAATAAAACGGATTAAAATATTGAATGCTTTACTACATGCCCAATACTGTTAAACTACCTTTTCTCTGTTGTAAAAGGTACTCTGTATGAATATGAAATTTCAAATGAAGGGTTTTCTTTTACAAAGCTGACATTTATAAGGCTTTTCCTCAAATCTTGAATGCATGCAATATTATTACACCAGAATGTGTTTATTTCCAGTGTTGATAACGAATTTAGTCATTAAAGTTACTTTTTATTTTTTGTTAATCATTTGAATACTCACTTTATTTTAAAAAATAATCAAAATAAATATTAATAAAAAATTAAAATTCTGAAATAAATCCTCAGCTAAAACATAATTCAAATACTTAATTGTTACATTAAATTCTAAATACAGAATATTTTAAAGTACAAAAGATAAAATGATTTAGTTCCATTGAGCATATAAAAGAGCAGTAATAGACAAAAATTTACTTGTCAGTCTGCAGAGTTAGGCATAGCTCATCCCTGATATCTGACTGCAGCTTGAAGTTCTCTCGATTTGGAAAATTTTCCAAGGCTTGGATAACGCACGGTTTGTTGTCATCAAGCACGTCAAAAATAACCGTGCGAAGATTTGGAGCCACTTTGGCAAGAAGTTTTACCCATTCTATGTCATCTGGATCTGGATAATCTCGAGTAATTACGTCAATCAAAATGAGAGCAGGCATTGTTGGAGGATTGCAACATTCAACGTATGGAAGCACTAAAAGCCGTTTTATTGATTGGCTGAATAAGCTTAAAAAGCTGTCGTACAATTGTGGTTCCTGGTCGGGAAAGTAAAAGCTCGCAATTTCCAGCTTTGGTAGGTCCATGAGTTCCGCAGCTATTGTAGATTTCAATTCAGTTAAAGAATTGAAAATCCATTTTTCTTTGTAACTAATGCCAAAACTAAGTGATTGCAAATTTGGAAGAAGACGTTGACATTTTGCAAGATTTTTAATTTCAACAATCCCGCTTAAATTATCACAGTTTAAACGACCCAAGCCTGTTTCTAATTTGAAATTTCTCGTGTTTGCCAAATTTTTGCAAAAAATTAACCAGCAGTATCCAGTTAGGTTCCATTCCTTCAAGATTTGCCTCCGTTTTCACCATGCCGTGTTCTTCAGAATCCCATTCACATCGATGACTTATATATACTGCAAAAGTACGTGAGGGAAACGGATTGCGGTTTCCGGCTAGGGTTTCAAATTGTTCGGTAAATTTTGCAAAGTCGGATAAAGAATTAAACTCGATGTCGAAGGTGAATGGCCAGCGATGGTTTTTTAAGTTCACATCTTTCAAGTCAAATTGCCAGGATTGGGCTAGGTCTACCAAGTTGGTTTCGACCGTCTGGAACATTAGGTCGATTTCGCTGCACCAGTGAAAACATTGCAAAGCCTTAAGAGTGGGATTAAAATAAGCTTGGACTTGTTAGGTACATACTTCAGGGAAACTGAAATAGAGAAAGAAGGTGTCCTAACCACAATAACTCTGGCTTTGTTTAGATATCAACGGCCATTTGATTTGGAATTTTTGTCAAAAACATCCAATCAGTTTGAATTTAAGTTTTATTTTAAGAGGTAGATTTGCTGAAATGAAGAAAACCATGGGATTACAAAACTAGTTTGGATTATTTTAAAACCGGGTTTCAGTGGTTTTAGTGAATCAAAAATAGATTTTGCTGTGAAGACAGGTAAAATTATGGTTATGAAATTAAAATGAAGGTTTATAAATGACAACGAATGGTTAGTTATTTTCAATTGTATTTATTAAAAAAACAATTTTAACAAAAAATAAGTCTTTGTTTAGTCAACTTGATAATTTAATGATACAAAGTCATCCTTATCCGAGTTAAGTTGAAAAAGTTCCCGATTGGGAAAGTTTTCTAATGCTTGGATGATCTCAGGTTTAAAATTCGAGACATTGTAAAATAAAAAGTCCAATTTGCGTAGGTTTGGGATGACCCACTTGCCGATGCGTTTCAATTGCGAAACAATTTCAGAGGAGTTTGCTTCGACAACTCCAAGACGAACCAAGACTGGGAATGTTAATGGCTCTGGGATGAAACTGCAGCCAACTTCGTATATACGAAGTGCCCTTAGGGATTGACTGAAACCTCGTAAAAACCAGTCATAGAATAAAACATCTTGTTCAGGAATGATTAAAACGACAAATTCTAAATTTAACGGTCCTGCAGGAGGAGTAGCCACGTCGTTGGGATTTAACAGCCATTTTTCATAAAATGGCAATAAAAGTAAAAATTTTAAATTTGGAAGAAGGCGCAGACACTTTGCAAAATATTGCAAAAGGGGAGCTCCGTTTACTTCAATGCTTTCTTCTTGATTTATCCCCGGCACTAATTTTAAATGCCAAATGTGCTTGCCAAAGGTTTGCAAAAAATCAATGAGGAGCCTCCAGTACTGGTCTACTGCGGCTTGTTCGGTCTCATTTGAAGGGTCTGGGTCTGTATCCCAGAGGTGTGCAAAGTCCAAAGTGAAGGTACGAGAGGGAAAAGGGTTTCGCGGGGAGTTTGCAAATTGCTTGGAAAATTCCGCGAATTGAGTGGAATTTTTGAATTGAATTTCAAGTGAGTCGGCCCATCCGGAACTGGTGCAGTTGAATTCGGATCCGGGTTTGTATTGATTTTGCGATCTAAACATCAAATCGATTTCGGAAGACCAGCTTTTACAGACGAGACGACATGACAGGATGTCATCCAGGGTTAAAAAGCCTGGGCCTGGGGTGTCGTTTTCTTTGCTGTTGGCCCAGTCACAAAGGAAAGGAACCACCTGAAAGTATTTAAAAGTTAAAATGTCAGTGGAAACGAATAGAAACACATGGATTGTTAAATTTTACCTTTCCAAAGAGTAAATGAGCTTTGTAAGGTTGAACGGCTTCGGAAATATGTGGAAACTCGCGAAAAACGTTGATGGCGTCTTGAGAGCTGACATTTCTCAAAATGTAAATCCACAGCTGCAAAGAAATTCAAAAATTACAATAGGAACTGGAAATGAAAAATGAACTGAAAAATGTTCTAGATTACCTCTTCAGGAAGAGAAAAAAGATAGTTGGTAAGGAAAAACATTTTCCAAAAAAATCTTTAATTACTTCCAGTTAAACGGCGTAAACTAAAATCTTTCGTTAATACAAGTTTAAAATAAACGATTTGGGCAGAGCTTTCAGTCCGACATTCGAATATCAACTGTGCTGTATTCAGGAGTTGATCCTCTATTTATGTGAAATCGTGGAGTCGAGTTGACAAAATTTTCTATTAATAAAAACAAGTCGTTTGTACCTTTTTATATAAGTATTTAGAGTTGGCAGAGAAGTACAAAGGTTGAGTAATCTGTCATTTCTCGTTCCTAAAGTTAATCTGATTATTTCTACGACTTAACCCTTTTTCGTAAAATCAATATGGTCGAGTCTGTTGCAGGTGTAGAAACCAGAAAAGGTTAAATTAGTGAGAGAATAAATAAACAATGTTTAAAGCGATTATTTCATATTTTAAAATAAAATCTGGGTTTTCCTTTTTTCAATGATAAATTGGTGAATCATCGAAAATATAAAATCTATTCAATGTTAAAGGGGCTTAAGAAAAAATACAAAATTAGGAGCATTGAAGTCTTTCATTCACTTTCCATTCTGTTCTTCTTAAGCTTTAGGTACGTTCCTCTCTGCATTTTAGTATTTTTCTACGTTTTCATGAATACGTAAATACGAATGAATGAAAGATAAAGGCATTAGGGGACTTTGGGGACTAAATATATAACAACTTGAGATATGATAACGACGCGGATTAAAATAAAAAATTTCCATGAGTACTCTTTCGCCTGCTTACCACATCCTACTTATCTGTTAAAAATGTGTGTTCCAAATGTGTTTTCCAAATGGGTTTGTTAAAAATTAATAAGAAGTTTCCACTAGCGTTTATTTGCAGCTTGTTCCTTTTTTACTGAAGAGTCTAATTATCAAAGGCTTTCTAGATTAAGTGAAAGTACGAGCAGAAAGGAGTTTTGGATTTGAGATTTTTAAATTAAAAACTATATTGAGAATTAAATTGTTTTACGGCGTTTCACTTTGCAGTGAATAAGTTATAATTATTTAAGCTGTACAAGATGAAAGGCGCGAAAAAAAGTTTACAGTCTTAATTATATAAACTATGCCCCGGTTCGAATGCACGCCGGGTTTATCATTAAAAAAGATTTATCGGGTTTACGTGAAGGTAGAGCAGAGAGGATGACCTCCATCCGTTGTGCAAATTTCTTCCAACAATTTCACCATTTCTTTATTTTGCTTTTGCAAATCTTGCTGAAATGGACAAGCTTGCTCTTGACCAGCCACATTTCTATTCCCACACCTCATTTCACTTCCATTCTGTTAAAAGAAAGTTAAAACAGATAAAACCTAACAAAAGTAACAATTTATTTTTACTAACCTCGTAGTCACAGGCAATGAATGATTTCAAATTAAAATCTCGAATGTGTTCCCCTTCCTTAACGAGAATACTTGCACCTTGGCAAAACGGGTGTTCAAATAAAATCACACACGTGTCCGTGCTCAGAGCAACCATTTTATCCCAAATTTGACTTCTCAAATTGACGCAATTATATCGTACAGCGGAATCCAACAGAAGATTCGTTTTGTTTTTATCTTCATACAACTGCATGCTTCCCAACGGGGCAAAGTCAGACTGTTCTGGAATGTCTGGACAAGGTTTAAAGGACGCGCTTTTTTCAAAGAAATTGTTTAACTTCATAGCAGAAAAGGGCCGCACAGTGAAGTTCCGTCCTTGGCATTGAGGCTTTGAAAATAAAGTTATGCAATTCCAGCTAGCAACCGATAAAACCTCTCCCTTCGCAGAATGAGGCAATTTTTTACAAGAAGTTGTAAGCATTGCATCCACTAATGGTTCCGAATCTTGTTGAGAATAAAACTGAACACGTCCTCTATTCAGATTTAGGGCTGAGTACCCCTCACAGGATTGAAATGAGCGGGAAACGTTTGAAAAATACGGAAGGGTTCTGCCCGCATTGGGTTGTAATTTCAAACTGTAGCCGATATTTTGATTTGTTTCGTCTACGATTTTACAAGTTTCCGTTGGAAACAAAATGACGCAGGCGGCTACATCCACGGATTGAACTTTGTTGAAAATGTTGTAGGGTAAAAGTTGACAACTTCCGGTGAGCTTTGTTCTAAACAAGGACTCTTTAAAGTAGGGACGTTCAAAGAATGCAATGGTTGGGTATCGAAGGTGAGAGTCTGTTCCGTCATGGCAGCCTTCAATCAGGTTGCCCTTCCCGTTCCAAACAGAATACCAGGAGAAGTCCAGAGTAAGCTTTGCAGAGCCCTTGGCTAAAACCGTAAGGTTGTCTACATTTTCAATAAATTCCAGCTCAAGATCTGCAAGTTTCATTTTGATTTCTTGAACAGGTACAGGGCTTCCGTCCTCGTCGTAAATCCCTGTGATATTTGCAAAAGTTGTGTAAGTGACGGGAAAATTTTGTGTTTTCTTGACGTACGAGGTTACCTCGTATTCAGTACAGGGGTTAACTGTGATTGTCTGGTCAATTGAAAACGCGCGGGATTCCTCTTTTGACTTTTTTTCTGCCCTGGAGGAGGACTTCTCACCGGTGTTTCTATAACCGGAAGTTAACGCAGCTCCGACTCTCTCCTCTACGTTTTTCTCTTCGGTTTTAAAAGCGCTTTGTTCATTGGAGTACTCCTTGTGGTTTTGTGAGGTTGCACTAACGTGAGCTTTTAAATTAACTGTTCCACTTATTCCTGTTTCCATTCCTGCCGTGACAGACGTTGAGCTTCCGCTGGAATTCCTCGATGTGAAGCCGATGTTGAGGGAGGAACGGAAACCGGAAGTGAAGTCTTTTGTGGCTGTGTCGGATAAGGAAACCTCGCTCATTTCAGACAGTCCCTTTACCATTTCTAGATCAACTCGATCGGTGATTGTTTTCTGGGTTGAGTAACGCTGCGTTTGTACTGCTGGCCCGTCATTTCGGAACACTGTGCGTTGGCCCATTTCTCCTAAACTTGTTCTAGTCATTTGTCGCACGGCGTTTTCATCTGAATTTATTTTAAAACTGGTGATGACCGCTTTTAACTTAAATCTGTGGTTGCGAGTCAAATCATCTGCGTTTTGTACTTCCGTTTTTGTTGGAGGTGAAACTCTGAAAAAGCTTCTTGAGCTGTAAACCCAGATAAAAATTAGTTTTTGTGAGTTAAATGTAATTACATTTTCTTACATGCTGGAATTAGCAGTGTGGATGCATGGACGTAGTGAATGAATACGATTTGGAAGCACTGAATGCTTCCCGGGCACCACTTTAAAGTTGTGTCCTTCTTCACAGTTATCGTCTGAATAAAGCCCTAAACAAACCGGAGTATCGACTGAAGCAAACGCTGCTCTTAAATCTATTTTATTACATTCGTCGTACACGTCCACATCATCAAGAAGGGCTGAAAAAGACAATTATAATTAAATTCTATATAATCGAATATGGAAAAGTTTAATTAGCCTAATTACCAGTGTAGTTTTCATTTGCATAAAATTTAGCGTGGTGTTCGATCTCGTCATCGTATTTGAAACAAGCTTTGAAGGAAACCATTTTATTTTTGAATTCATTAAGACTGGAATGATTTCCTGGGCGGACTTCATACGGAGCTCCTTTACAGTTCGAGTTTTCAAATAAATTCAGACATTTCTTCGTGGTTACGGCCTCCGCTTGCGAAACGTAGTGCCAGTGGACGTTTTGACAAGTGTTGGAAACCCGATGGTAATAAAAACTCCAGGATTCTAAATTATTTCATGATGAATAATAAAAAACCGCAAGCTTGTTAGGTTTAAGATTAAAAAACTTACCAAAATTGGTTTCCGTATTAAACATCACGTCGTATCCAAACCTGTCTTTATTTGGCCCAGCTTGATACCTGTTAAAAAGCTTACTATATTCTACGATAATAATTTTGTAAATTATTTTATATTACATTTGATTGCAAATGAGCAGAGATTTAACAGCAAAAGGTTCCACAAGAGGTTTTGAGCTTGAAGAAAGTCTTCCTTGCGAAACTTCCAAAGGATTTCCTGTGCAGTTGTAGCTGGAAAATAGTTTTACACAAGTAGAAGACTCGATGGAGTTCACGTTTTTATCTAAAAATACTTTGGAGTTGCATCCGGGTTCCAAATTCACGTCGTCAATTATTCCTGAGTAATCGGCGTGTTCATAAAACTTGATACGATACTCCAGCTTTTCCTTTTCTTCTGGACAATGTTTGTATGATTTTGTTTTGAATGATCCCAGGTCATTTTAAGCCCAACTTTAACCTTGTAACTTGACCCTTGACAGTTTTCTTTGTTGAATAAAATAATACATTTTGTCGCCTTTACGGCAATAACATTCCAATCCACAATTTTCCTTGGTAAATTCTGACAGGAAGTGAAAATCTTTTCGTATGGCATTACAAAAGGCCCATCTAAAATAAAAAATTCTTGTTAATTAAATTCTAGGTTTCTAGTATAAATTTTACTTACCGTCGTATGTTTTTTCATTGTACAAAATGAGTTGCGGTTCCATGCTTTTATTGAAGTTTTTCCAAGCCGTATTGCAGGACTGAAATGATGCTGCTCTCTTATCAAAAGAGAAAAGTCTGCTGTGGTAATCCCTCAACAAATTGTATTCACTTCCAATACAATTCTCATTGGAATACAATACCACGCAGTTATTTGTTTTTGCTATTGTTGCATCTTTGTGGAAATTCTTTGGTAAATTTTCACAATTGGAAACTTCAGAACGTATAAATACATTATTCCTGTTCTCCAATTGAGGTAGAATCAGCCATTTGAATTCATCCGGAATGAATTTGTCTGTTACAAACATTTAAAACATTTAAAATATATTTTCAAAGAATTTTTAATTTCTGATACTCACGTTTTGAATTCCATATCTTTAGATATCCTCCATAAGACGTTTGCATAACAAGGGAAAGGAAAACCGTTCCAAGGAACGGTTTCCAAATCATTTTAACCAATAATCAATCAAGATTTTTTATTAACTGAAAGTAGCTATATTTTTCTATTATATTTACATCTGACAAAAGTTGGTTAAGCATTCACTTCGATAATACAATGAACTGGTTACTCTTCAGTTCTTTTTCTTGGTTCATGAAAGCTGTAGCTAAAACTTGTTTAATAATCTTGGAACTCAACTTACGAGTGACGATTTGACTGATCTGCTCAAGTTTTATTAAGATGTCCGGCTGTTTATTGTTTTATCTGCGCACGTTTGCATGTGACAGAGTTAATTAAAACATTCTTTGCAACAAGCACTCTTTTTATGTGATTCAAATTTTTTTTAAATGTTGGGGATTTCAGCTTTTAATATACCGTAATTACTTTGACAGCCGAAAACAGTTCAGAACGAATATCGCTTGGTTTTCATTTCTGCTTTGTTTTTCGCATTACTAATTAAACGTTCATCCTGGAATATTGAACTTTTGCTTTATTTATTAATCCGACGTGAATTAGTTTATTATTTTGTCTCTGCATTACGCGTTATGTCCGATGAATGCAAGGAGAACTCGCAATATCTCATTTTTTATTGAAGGTCAGACAACTTAAGAGTGCAAAGTAATAAGGCTGATTTAATACTGACAGTCAAGGGAAGTCCAGTTCTAAATCAATTGGGTCTATTTGAAATTGTATTCCATCGTGATAAAACATTTTGACCAAGGACATTTTCAGTACGTTTTGTTGACACAAACGTTTCTAATTCTTGTGGAAAATCCATCTGTTATGCAAATTTCAATAAAAATTTGAACAAGTAAACGTTTGAAAGCTTGCCACATCCTATTTATAAATTTATTGCCCTGACAATTTTTTTAAAAAATTCTTAATAAGCTTAATTCATGCGCATGAAAAACTATAACGCCGTAAATAAGTATCATCAGGTTGTTTAATAGTAGTTTAATAATTTTATTTTAACACGCAAAAAATGTAGAATATTAGAGATCAAGCAGTACGCAGCTTCCTTTGGATCCAATTTTGTTATAGATTACTATTTAGACGGTGATAAGCTGCAAAAATAAAGTAATTTTTAATTAATTGAGAAACTGTTGTAAACAGTATTTAATGCACTTAAACTTACTTAACTGCTGTTGAGCTCTCCACTGCGATGCTTCGAACTGCGCTACAGCGTTTTTAATTAGAATTGCGATGAGTGCGAGTATAACTAGGAAGAAGGAGATTGCCACAAAAGCTACTTTTGGATTGTCACGGTTTCTTCGTTTTCCACTGATTGTTTTATTTTGATTTCTAAATACAAAAAGACACCGTTAAAATTTTAAAATTAAAACTTTTGAAAGATTTTACTTACTCGTCGTAATCTTCAATATCGTAATCTGCATCTTCAGTTGTAGTTTCTAAAAATAAAGTGGTTGAGCTAATGCTTGAATTTACTGATTCAGATGTCAATGATAAAGATGACGAATTATTATTAATTAGTCCGGCCGATGTAAATAAAATACAGTTAAGAGCAGTTAATAAAAATATTACAAAAATTGGCTTCATTTTAAGTTAAAACTAACAAAAAACAAATATTGCTCAGGCATTGATAATAACTAAAATGAAATCTAAACTTGTCATCATTTTCATGACTTACTTGCTCCTACTTTGAAAGATAATTCTGATAATTAACTAATTTACTTTAAAATCATTGCAGGAAAGGTAGTGAAGAGCAATGGTTGTAAAGTGAATAGGTTTTTAAGTAATTAGTGAGCGCATGATTTATTTTGTGGCTAATCTCCTTCTCTTTCTGCTTTGCTGCGTTGACTATTACGGACTAGCTCAATGTCATTTGAAGAACCACAAACCATACATTTTCCGAGTAAGCAGTAAACACAGGAGCAAAAAATTATTCATAGCTTCAGGCGAATGATAAATGGACAAAAAATTATTACGCCGTCGGGCTTTAAAAATACTTTACTGCGAAAAGTAAAATTAGTATTTCTGCAAAAACTTTTACGGCGTTGGAGATAAAAATGTTGATTTTTTGAAATGCGTTGAATTTTTTGCTTTTTATGTTTATCTTTAAAATATTGTAAATTATTTTAATGGGGGTAAAGATACTCAATTATTAAGAGTTTTGTTATTTATGAAGTTTTGTAGAATTTGATGTTAACTGTCAGATACTTGGAATTTGTGAATAAACTCTGGCATTTTCTATGAAAGATCAATCATCGTCATAATGCATTGGGATGCTCATGTGATTGGCCAATATGTAGAATACTTTTGAATTGCAAAGTTCAAGCCGGGTTTCGCTTAACTGTTCTGTCATGTAATGTCAATCTTTGTAGATATGATCAATGAAAACATTTCACTTGAACAAGTCACGCTATTTCGGAGTGTTTTTATTTGCAAGTTTATGGGAAATATGGAATTTTTTATTGGACTAGGTAAATTAGTTTATGCGCGGTTAGAAATTATAGTTAAAATCAGTTTGATTGACAGTGAAAGACATTCAAAGCTTATCTGCAGTGATTCCTGTTCTCGAAAAAGCAAAATGTCAAGTCCAAAATAAGCAATTCACTCGAAATCAAGTACCCAGCCAGTGGAATAATTATCTATCCTGGGAAGTTATCACGCTTATTAATTTAATTGCTCAACTTGGACGTTAATTAAAATTTTTCAGTATAAAAGGATTTGATTGTTTCGTTTAAATCACACAGTTAAACATTCTCTGCTCAATAATTAACACGAAAGGTAAACTTGTACTTGTAAATCTCTCCCTAACTTAATTTGACAATTAGTTTTTATTTTATTTTCAGATTTGAATACAAAAACACTACAAAAATGAACTCCAAGGTAGTCCTTTTTGCTG
>JAANSO010003756.1:0-10948 GCA_036507315.1 Lepidocyrtus fimetarius | reverse complement strand
AAAATCTTTATTATTCATTGTTGGCTTAACTCAGGAATCATAGGAGTAATCACAGATTTAGAGATTCCTGGTTGATTGCAAGGGTTGTTGAAGAGAACTTATCCGGTAGTGCTTAAAAGAGAAGTCCATGGCCAGGGGCTGTGTGTGGTGGTCTTACACTATTCACAAAAGAAATTACGTAAATAATAAGGATAATTAACACAATTAATTTGAAAAGAAGTATTAATTAAGGACGAACTTGGAAGGTCTTGGAGCAGTTGACTGAATCCGTTGGATCATCCCAGCGTGGCCCACAGCAAAACCATGTTTCTTTCGAAACTCTTCATGTTCCATAGGCTTAAGGGTTCCAACTTGAGACAGTAAATTGTATACCTAGAATGAAATAAGAAAAATACTTAAATTAGAAGAGATAGAATAGATTTTAAATTACGTAATAATTACGATTACCCACCTGTAATTCAATTCCTAAACTTCTGATAAGCATTCCACGCTGCATCAGGCTTTTAGCACGGTCATATTCCTCTTTCGTAATAATTGGTGAGCCAGACGGAGATTTATTTCCAATACCAAAATCAATGCTGAGGCTTGAAAAGCTGCTTTGAACCTACCATTAAAAAACTAGAATTAAAATAAGTTCGAATTTTTTAAAGCATGCTGTTTGCTAGTTAGCGTAACTTACAGGCTTCAAGAAAGATAATTCCCGTGGTCCACTGGAAGACGCAGATCCTTTTCGGTGACCATTTTGTGTCGACGGTCTTGTTTTCTCCTTTTCTTTTTCTTTAAGCATTCCACGCTGCATCAGGCTTTTAGCACGGTCATATTCCTCTTTCGTAATAATTGGTGAGCCAGACGGAGATTTATTTCCAATACCAAAATCAATGCTGAGGCTTGAGAAGCTGCTTTGAACCTACCATATAAAAAACTACAATTAAAATAAGTTCGAAATATTTAAAGCATGTTGTAAAGCTAGTTAGAGTAACTTACAGGCTTCAAGAAAGATAATTCCCGTGGTCCACTGGAAGACGCAGATCCTTTTCGGTGACCATTTTGTGTCGACGGTCTTGTTTTCTCCTTTTCTTTTTCTTCTTTCCCGTTATGTCCGACCGGTCGCTTCTTTTCATCAGCTTGTTTCTTATTCTGGTTTTGAATTAATTTTGCAAAATACTTTATTTTTTAATTGTTAGTAAAAATGTAAGCTCATAAAAAGTACTTACATTAAATTCATCAAGTTGTGTCCTTGTCATATTTGCCCTAGCTTGAGAAGCGGCAGTTTCTTGATAAATCGAGCAAACATTTTGGTCCNTTGTAAGTAAAAATGTAAGCTCATAAAAAGTACTTACATTAAATTCATCAAGTTGTGTCCTTGTCATATTTGCCCTAGCTTGAGAAGCGGCAGTTTCTTGATAAATCGAGCAAACATTTTGGTCCAGGAACCTGTCATACTTTTCAGAGTCGGGGAGAGGGAAAATAAGACGATATCCTCCTGAATTTTCAATTTCCCATTTAAATTGAGCATCCACAGGTGATAGTTTAGTTGGGTGGGGAGGAGCTTCAGGATCACCACCGCCAGCCGCACCACGGCGATTTCGACCCGATGACTTTGGTGCATCTCCTGCTCCTTTGTTGCCTCCAGTTTTATGTCTAAAAATAATTCCGATAAGATAAAAATCTCCTTATCTTTTTAAAACAGTCTATACCAGCTTTCTTTTCTTACTTCATCTCAATCACTTTTCGTGCAAGTCTTTGCTGGACCCGTTTCCTATCCTCGTTTTCAATCTTCCTCCTATCCAACTGCTTTAAATTGAGCATTGAGAAAGTATCCCGGAGAAGATCCTCCTTGATTTGTCGATCCAAATTGGTGTCCATATGAAAACTTGGGGAATGATTAACCTAAAATTTAAAACTGATTAAATTAAAAGTAACTGGTAATCAGGATTAGAGTTTCTACCTCAATAACATATGGCTTCAGTTTATGATCAAGGAGAATGTCAAATCCAAGCAGTTCAAAACAAGCACTGCAAATATCATGATGAGGGAAACAGGTTCGGTAGTGATGCTTCAAAATAGGATGTGCAGATAAGATCGTTTTAATTATGATATCATCAATCTCGGAGCTCAACTTGACAATATCGTAGTCTCGTTCTTGAAGCCACTGATAAACAGTTGAAAGCTTTCTGTGATTTGCAAAAAAAGTGAAAACAAATAATTATTTAAAGAGAATGTTAAAAATTAACTATTAATTAACTTACCGCTTGCTCCCTGACTCCTCACAGTCCATTATATAATCCCTACTGAACTTGTTCACTGCGTAGTTTGTCAAATGCATGTATGAATTTTCAGTGTTGCTCGAAGCGGGTTGACGATACTTTGCAGTGGCAAATCTAATTAAATTAATTAATTAAGTTTAATTATGATTGTTACAATATTTGATAAGGAAATCTTACCTAGCCAAACCATCCTTATAAACCCAAATCCTTAAGGGATCACATGAAGTAATTAAGACGTAAATCCTCAAGTCGAATTTCAAATGATCAATCAGGAATGGCTAAAAACAAAAAATCATTCATTTTCATAAAAGCCATAACATCGAGCCATGAACAAAGAAATCGCAACATTGCAAAAATTATGCAAACTCGAGTACGGAGTGTATTGAGGTGCATTAAGCCAGTCTCAGATCTGCCCTCAACTTCTCAAAATTTTATTGAAAGAGAAGCGGAATTGGAGCAGATGTGCATTACAATGTTTACATTTCACAGGAAGTGCTTTTAGACTCTATTCGATTAAGTTTGATAAGTTATGCAATCCACTTCCGGTACATTGGTACATAATATGACAAGTGATTTCCAAGGATTTGTAGTTGTTTTTGTGCAAAGATAGTGAACTTTTTATACCTTTTGAATGTAAACTTGGCAAATTATCCTTCCAAAAGGATTGAGATCTTTCACGTTCTTCACGAGGAAAATCCCTTCTTCCTTGGCATCCCATTTCCGGCTTGCAAATGTAAGTTCTCCCTTTTCTTGTTGCTGAATAGGAAGCTAGCTCGTTTCCACTTTTGAAAACAAAATAGAAGGTACAAGTTATCATCAGGGGAATAGAACTTTTTGTCAATTGGGAATTAACCCAGCTACATATTAATTAAGGATTACTGATAATTATTAAGAACTAGACAGTTACTCACTCGGCTGGCAGGCACCAAGACATCGGATAGATGTCATAGTCATGTGGAAAGTTCCTTCGCATCCGGTTCAGATTACGAGCGAGCAAATCTTTCCTGCATATTTCATTCATTCCAGGGAAATGATTCACAATCTGGAAGATTTTTAATTAAACAGGATTAGAGATTAGGTTAGAATTGTATCTCATATAAATAAAAATAGTTTATTTCGAACTTGGTAGCGTCTCATTTCCACAGCACGCTCCAAAGAAACACTGTAGTCAGTCCAGTACAAGTTCCAAGGCTGATCTTCGGAAACTTCTACAAGTCCGTGTTTCTCACTCGTTTTCCTAACGATGTCGTAACGGCAATGCGCCAAGCAAATAGTCAAAGCACGCCTCTTGCGTCGCCTTCCAGTTCGAGGGGTTGCCCTTGTTGAGGGTAGTGCGATGGCTCCTCCGACAGCGCCTTCTTCAGCGGGAGCGTTATTATTATTAGTAGTAGTAGAAGCTGTAGCAATCGGCGCGGTTGGCTTTCCAAAGTACGGAATATCCCCTGTTTTAATGGAATACTACTTAGATACCGAAGAGAATTGATGTTTTAATGGCAGTTTCGTAATTATAATTAACTAACCGTTAGGTCCATTTGAACGGAATGGTCCTTGAGTTGTACGAGGAGGCTGTGGAGCGTGTCTTGGTGAAAGGATTGAAGACGAAGTCGGAAGTGAAGGTTCATCCGTGCTCCGTACAACTGTTTTCTTAATCTGGGCTGCTGCTGCAGCTACAAACATTGCAAAATAATCAGAAATTATGAATCTTTGGGGCAATTGTAGAGAGATTAGAGATTTTATAATGTCACGTTCCCTCACCTGGTTCACTTTCAGTGTCCTCCTCTTCTGAATCGTGAGGTTTCCGATGAATTACTGGAAGAACCTGAAGAAGTTGAAGCGTCAGTTTCTTCCGTAGAGTTCCCAGAGGTGGATCCTTCACTTTCGGTTTCCTCTTCTGTCTCCGTTTCTTCTTCTTTTCTTGTTGATTTTGCCTGTAATAACTGCATAACTTTCTTTGAAGGCTCAGGCGGTCCTACAGGATGTGATTTTCCTATAGCCGCAACTCTGGCTCTTAAAGGTGTCGGAAACATCTTAAATACCTAAAAATTATTAAAAGTCTTTGGTAAATACCCCAAAAGCAATGTAATTCAGTTCTGAAGTTGTAATTTCTGTCAGCACAAAATTTTGAAGTAGAAGTTTTCGAAAAAAGTTTTCAAACAGATATACACATAGTTACCTAATCCGGTTGCACTTACAAGTTAATTATTTGGCAAACCCTGATAAGACAAAGGCTTCTTGAAATTACTGAAACTTGTAGGAAATTCACTAGTTTGATTTTTAATCTTTCAATGATGAAATGAATCTAATTTTTAGTCTGTCGGCTCTTTTAAAAAATCATGACTTTTTATCGTTTTACACAACTTTGGAAAAACGAGCCGGACCTGTTTGGTTAGTTGATCTGCTCACGCTGGTGAGAACTTTTATAATTTTGGGTTAGTCAAGAATTTTGCGAAAAGTTATCTTCAAGATTTAAAAAATCGCAAGTGCATTTTAAATCGAAATTTTATTACCTTGAAATCAAATTCCATGACGATTGTAATAAGTTACTCAGGAATAGGGATGTCTTCTGACTTTCATCCAGCTCTGCTCTAGACGTCTGAAACTGCGCTAATTATTTGCATAGAAAAAGTAATGTGAATATTTTTATGTTTTTACACAAGTTAACATGGTTGGCTTATATTTTTTATACAGGATTGGAGCTAAAAATCGAATCTGATCGATCTTCCATTCAAGGGAAAATGCCGCATGCCGCGATGATAACTAAACGACTCTGACACCTTTTTTGGATCCATGATAATTATGTATAAAACATGTCGTTTGTTTCCGCTTTACCATCCTAAACTACCTGTCATCACAACCTGCCCATTTCCTTTCTCATTATCACCCAACATGTCATCGATTTCACGAGGGCTACACACTATCTACGCATTAGCAACAGGTATTCCAATTCATTATTATTAAATTGCTTTGGAATAAAAAACACCTTTGGTGACCCATGTCGCTTGGCACAATAGTTCATTTTATGAAACAAAAATGCTTATTTCATACAAAGCGTGAAACAAATGAGATTTTTGCATGAGTAAAAAAGCGTATTAAAAAGTGGAGCACGTCGTAGAGAGAGAAAACCAAAGTGAAAATTTTCTCTTTTTCTCTCGTGTGGTTCCTAAAAAGCAATTGCATTTTTTTCTTTTTACACACAACAAGAATGTGTTTGGTTTTTCGGTGAAAAATAAACTTTAATTATGTTGACAGGTGGCATTCGGTGCGCCCTTGCTGTGGTCCGCGTATCGGGGCCTTCGTCAGCAGAAGTTCTACAAAAGTTGGGAAAATTTCCCCATGGGAGATTACCGGAACCGAGGAAAGCAACGCTGCGAAAGCTATATGACCCAAATTCTAACAAAATTATTGATCAAGGGATCGTGATTTGGTTTCCTGGTACATGTACAAAACAAGTAAAACCAACAATAAGTGGGTGTGCGGTGCTGAGCTCATGTTCCTGGAACTGTTTTTATTATGCCCTTTGAGTGAAAATAAAAAAGAACAAAGAAAGTGAGGAGAGCCGCGTGATGAATGAGCAAAATGAAGTCTAATACCATAAAATTTAGTCGCAGTATAAAACAGCTCTTTTCTTTCTTTGAACTTCTATAGATCAGATTATGAAGGGATTTGTTAGCGCTTTGAGAAAGAAAAGTCTATGATCACAAAGCTTTTCCTTTATAATATGTACAAATTAGGAAATGCTACATCCTCCATTGAATTATTAATTTTTTACCAAAACCTTTTATAACCTAATTTGTAATTGTCAGGACCAAAAAGCTACACTGGGGAAGACACGTGCGAATTACACTTGCATGGATCCAAGGCAGTAATTAGTAACATTTTTGAAGCCATACAAAATACAGGATGTCGTATGGCAGAGCCAGGTATTGATTATTTGGGGTAACTTAAACTTTTCCCAGTAGAAAAACTCATTATTACAATAAGCTCATAATAATTCCAGGAGAATTTACCAAAAGAGCTTTCCTTAATGGAAAAATGGATCTTACTGAAGTGGAAGGCGTGGGTGACTTAATCTCTGCGGAAACTGAAATGCAAAGAGTTCAAGCTCTTAATCAGATGTCTGGATCCCTTGCTTCCTTGTATGGATCATGGAAAGGGAGATTAGCGAAAGTAGGTTTGCATAATGTAGCATTAATAATGGCATAATAACGGCATAATTAAACACTTCTTATAATCATGTTCATTGAATAATAATAAGTTTACTTTACAAAATAATAATGTACGTAAATTCATTAAAAATGAGAAAAGAAGTATTCATGAGCTGATGGAGCAATTCCTTTTCAAACTAATTTTATTAGTTGGTTTTTAACTAGCATGTTCTAAAAAGTAATGAAACCTGTGAAATTTTCCGGAAAGTAATATTACATTTACCTTGGGAAATTAACAACATCGGTTCATTAATTAAACGTAGTATTATTCATTACAAATTTGTCTGAAAACCTAATTGTAAGCTTTGTTCGCTTTTTTGTCAAATCTCTCTTACCATTCCAAAGTGCCTGGCAAATGTCGAGGCATTCATAGACTTCGGAGAAGACGAAAACATAGAAGCGAGCATAATGGAGGAAACAAAATTGGAAATAGAAGGTCTTTGGAGGGAAATGAAAACTCACATTAGTGACCAACGGAGAGGAGAAAAACTTAGAAATGGGGTTCGTATAGCAATTCTAGGAAAGCCTAATGTTGGAAAATCAAGCCTTCTGAACNAGAAATGGGGTTCGTATAGCAATTCTAGGAAAGCCTAATGTTGGGAAATCAAGCCTTCTGAACATTTTGAGTAAGTTCCAGGTGCCTACATTGCAATTTCTCTGTTTCAATTGTTTCTGGTAGTCAGAGCACATTATTCTGCAATGAACAAATTCGCAGTTTTAGTGAAATGTCATTTACTCTAATAACACTTGGTAAAAATATATTTGTAGCGAAGCAAGACACCGCAATCGTTTCCAGTATACCGGGAACTACTCGAGATGTTAGTAGAAGCTTGTATAGATTTCAGAGGATATCCAGTCGTGTTTGCTGATACTGCTGGTATTCGAGCTTCTCCTGATGAAATTGAGAAGGAAGGGGTAACCCGTCACATAATCTGCAGTAGTTCTATAGTATGTATCTATAAAACTTATCAGTTTCGTCATGTTTCCAATTTCAGATGCGAAGAGCAATTAAACAAGCCCAAAAGGCTGATGTTGTATTACTAGTCATAAGCTATTTGGACATTTCAAAGAAATTGGACAAGATCTGTGAAAATCAGAACAGTTCTCTTTTTTCCGGAGATCAGATTGTTAGTCAAAAGAAAGAACTGATTCGACAGGAACTGACAGAGCTAATTTTCCAAGAGGTGAGATATAGAGATGGAAATTATTTCTAGCAAAAGTTATCACGTTAATTGTCATGTTTTGCATGCCAAAGCACAATCCCCATGTAATCGCAATGCGAAATGCCAATTTCCATATTCATAGTTCAAAGAAATACAAAACTATTGATTTTTCTCCTTGTTTTCGTGCTAGACTGGAAATGAAGATGAATCCATGAAAGAATTTCTGGAGAAAGTGCTTTTAGTGGCAAATAAAGCCGACCTGGCACCAGTCACGAATCCATCTTCACAGGAAGGAACAGACATTAAAAGGAAGTTGGAGACTGTATTTGACGTATTGATTTCATGCAAGACCCACACAGGTCTGGAGATATTCACAGATCTCCTGGCAGAGAAAGTGGCGAAAATGTAAGAAATAAAAAATATTTTTTGCGCAATAATCGTATTTTCAAGTAAATTGTCACAGCTCCAAGGTAAAAACCAGCAAAAAATATTTTCCCGGTTTCCTTATAGGTGTATAGACCCAAAATTTGAATCCCCGTGTTTGACAAGAGAACGATATAGATCTCATCTTCAAAACGCTATTGCAAATTTACAACTTTATTTACAGCCAGATAGCTACCAAGAGGAAGATCTTGCTTTGAGAACTCACTACCTGAAGGCTGCTTTGAATAATATTGGATTCATTACTGGCCACGTAGGAACTGAAGACATTTTGGATATAATATTTAGAGATTTTTGTATTGGAAAATAAATTTTAAATCTTTTTATACCAAGAAGGAATCCATCTAAAATGAAATTAAATGTTGGTTTTGTAATTGAATTTGCGACTTTAATAATGATAATTTTTTCCTAGTAGAAATACATTTTATTTTCGTACATTTCATTGTGCCCGGAGAAGGAAAAAATCAAATCGCTTCATACAATTTCGCATACCATTCTAATTCCAAGAAAGCCCCAGGAGGAAATCTGTTGAAAATGGAATATACGAAGTCTGGCAGAAAGCTTTTTAATGATTTTCCACCAAAGTTATCCGAGAAGCCTGGAAAGTGCTGAAAGTGAGTTGTTCTTGAGCAAATGTATTCTCCTTGTAGTGTAGCTTCCTGTCTCCAGTTTCATTTAAATTGCGTTTGAAGTTTCCTTGTTCACAAAATACTCATATAGACTCCTTCCAGTCACTCTATTTTTTTCAAAAACTCTCTCAAGTCTACTCCAACAGGCAGGGTACCAGCATTATTGCAAGGAAAACAACTTTCATTCTTCCTTTCATCAAAAAACTACGCTGCAGCTTTCAGCTTGGATTTCTCCTTAAATTGTAAATAATATGTATACTGAGAAATTCTTTTGGTTGGAAATGAAATTCTTTTCTTTTAAAACAAACCTCATGTTCAACATGACTTAAAACTTTTTATCATTTCCTGTTAATATTTCTAATTATTTTTTTCATTCACAATAAGACGTAAAGAAGCATCTCATCATATTTACCATTTCCTTATGCAAATAAAGAGGATATTCCAAAGGTGAATAAATGTAAAACTTTCTATGGAATATATCCAGCGCTTGTGTTTGCTTTCAGCTTTCTTCCAAGAATTGTAACACAAATTAAGTTTTACATTAAGATACGTGGTGTTGCAGAGATGTCGAAACAATCCGTATGAAATCTTTTAAGATGATTTTGAAAATTTATCGAGAGTGTTGATTCAAAAATCATGATTTAATTACAATCTCAAGGACAACTTTGAAAAATACATCATTTTGAGTAAAATAAACCCAGGTTTAAAAGAAAATGTAAAGGCCTTGGAATTTATTCGATTTGTGGAAGAGCTTCTGGGTATGTCAGGAAGCATACGAATACGGTTTGTGGCTTTCGACGCTTCACTTTGATGTGATATTGACAATAAAATGGACAAACCTCGAGAATAAAACTTCTGCAAGGTTTTTTTTAAATCTAAAAATACATTCCACGTGTTAAATGTCAACCGTAGCCTAAGTAAAACTTTTCAAGCAAAACAGGTAAATCTAAGAATAAACACGGCTTGTTAATATCTAAGAAAATCCAGTTGAGGCGGAAGTGATTAGGAACAGTTTAATTCACAATTCTGTGAAAATGTTTCATAAATCTGTGAATTTTCTGCTTTCACTCCTACTCACTCACCTTTCCAGAGAGAGAGTGTTAATGCAATAATGCTAACTGTTTTCTTCCGAGGGTGTATAATATTGCCAATCATTTTTATTAAAGGGGAGCTCAACCGTGCTTTCTCACGTTGTGCTTTTTTCTCTGATTTGTTTACCCAAGGGATTTTCTAGGAACATTTGTAACAAACAAAATTGCCAATTTACAATTGCTTGAATAAAATGACGTGGGATTTGAAATTGAATTGCAACAACACGAGACAAGATCCTTAGAAAAGTTTCCATTGTACTATCAAAATTCAACTGTCTCCTGGTAAAACTCCCACATATCATTTACTTCATTTTCTTGCGTAAGAGCTTTGCGTATAACGTCTTACTCAAATGACTGACCTAATTGGATCAAGACAAAATGTGGACATTCTCAGATTTACTCTTATTAATAACTCTTGTAGTTTTTGTATTATTCTTGTGTAATTATATTGCATGGTCTCATAAGCATTTTATCTACTTTTCATCATTAATTTAATATGATTGCCAGAATTTGTTGTTACTTTCTGTCTACATTGACTTTCATGAAAACCAAATAACGGGAAAAGGATGTAGAAATTTGACATATACGGGTAAACACTTGAAAATCTCCTGAGGGCAACCTGTCCAAACTCAGGTTAAATACCAGGGGATACCGAAAACTGCCATACTAATAGCACTGCAAACCAGATTGCACATAAACAAAGATTGAGGACTGAAGCGTACAAATTGTGCTTTCTCGTCCTCTTCCTGAACCTGCTTTTTCACAGCTCCCTCACGTACCTCTCCTGGTTTTGGTTACCGGTGTTGTAGTGTTATCATCATAGTCGTATCTCTTCATTTTTACCGTGTTTATAGACTGAAGCAGACATACAGATTGTTAGATAGCAAAAATCACGTGTAGATCATCCTCTTCATCATTTTGCATAACCTGAGATTTAGAATGCCAAGTTCATAGGATGTTATTGCACTTGCTTATGATTGGTTAAACAGGTTTTGGTTATTTTGTACTTTGTAAGTATTTTATGGGCAAAGAATGTCGTCTGGGTTTGAGACAGTGGTGTACTTGAACTTGGTCTAATTTATATTTGAATAGATTTGAGGTGGAATAGTTTCCAATCTCAAAGCGTGTAAATTAGCAGATTATTCTTTGATG
>JAANSO010003755.1:0-10950 GCA_036507315.1 Lepidocyrtus fimetarius | reverse complement strand
ATTTCGACTTTCCTTCGGCAACTTTCACATATTTCGAATGGAACAAAATCGATTTCACTGTAAAAAACCCATTTTCTCTGGATTTTCTCCTAGAAACTTCTCCACTTGCAATGCTTGCGACGCGGATTCAACCCCTGGAGATTGAACAATCCGACGGGTATTTAAAATTCACACGGAGGTTCTCCCCAAATTGTATTTATTTTATCCTGCTTACGCAAACATTTGAAGAGACGACGGTTGCCATACAAAACTCTGGATTTGGTAAAAGCGACCATGCCATGTTTTTTCTCAAATTGCCTCAACTATTCCACCCGATTGTTTACCAATTTCAAGGAAATGGTTTATTTCAATCGGGCGTTGAACCCTTCCACGCGGATTTAATTTTCTTTTCCGAAACCCAAGTTGGAATCCATTGCTATTTCTGTCCTGATACGAGACTACGTTTAACCCCGACTTTTTCCACTTCCGTTTTGAAATCCTTTTCAAAAACTAAATGGAAACGGGTATGGGCTAACCCTTTCCGGTGGCCCTTTGCCAGAAATGTTCTCACAGATTAAAGGCTGTGAAGAAATATTTGCAAAGGTTGATTCCACAAGCGTACTCAAACGACACGGGAACTGCTCTGCATTTCACGAATTAGCTCAAGCAACCATTATCACTTCTTTGCTTAACGTATCCATTGTCGTAAATCAATCCATTGCCAATAATTGGCAAGGCTCTGCCTGGTTCACTAAACTTTATCTTGGAGAAGCGATATTGTTTAATATTCCAAATAATCAAGTAACTAAAACAAGCCGTTATGTAAACATTCAAAACATTCCGTTAAATATTTTTGCTTGTATAAAAGCAAGTTATTTAACTACAAATCAAGTCGTTTTTATCCGAATGGTGGAACTCCCCGTGTGGATAGCATTGGCCCTTGAGTTGCTAGCAGTTTCGTATTTTTACAAAAACCTGAGCTACGGAATCGACCTAGTTGGTCCTTTAATGGGATATGGGCTTAAATTTCGTCATGAAAAAAGCTTTTCCGGGATTTATTTAATAGCAACGGTTGCATTTGCCTCCGTGTACGGAAGCTATTTCACCTCGAATGCTATTTCCATTTTGGCATTTCCAACAACAAAGGCATTGTTCCAGGATAACTTCATGTTTTGGGGGACGGACGTTCTTGGGTTTAAAACCAAAGAGGCTTACACTGAATCAATCACATTAGTTTGGAATACTTTGCCAGATGACATTAGAAAATTAATTCCAAAGCTATTTGGGAATTTCACAGTGATGGACAGACTCTACATAGATAAGGCAATGGACGCGATGGATGACAACATGGACAAAATCATTGAAAGAATGACCAATGAAAGGCTCCTTGTTTGGACTTACTCTCAGGAAGAACTAGCAACCTTGATTGGAAGCGGGGTAAAGCTAATAAATGATACATACCTGTGTAAAAACCTGCTTGGGAAGGACCTTTTGGACAATTGGGAGGTTGGAGGAAGGGTCGAAGGGTACTTAGCAGAGAAAGGGTATAACGCTTTTCTCCGTGTTTTCCAAAGCGGGATTGGCCCGTTTGTTCGAAACTATTTTTTCCAAAGAAAGGAGAAATACAAAAAAGCAAGAAAAATGGATATTGTGGACACGACGAGGTTCATGAAGTGGGAAAAGGTCAACTGGAATAGTTCTATTGTGATTGCAGCTAAATACTTAATGGGATTCAACCTAGGTTTATTAATCCTTGGAGTGTGCGTCTTTCTTTTTAAATTGTGGAGAAAATACTGGAGAAATTTACTTCCTTTCAGAACAGACTCCAGCATTTCCCAAAGAATTTTGAATATTCTCCAACGAAAGAGAAAAAGCAGGATTAGATCTACTTTGCAATGCTTTTCACGACTCATTTTCCTTTTCCCCAAGCAGATTTATGCGGGCTTAAAGAATTGGCGGACCTGAAATGACTTGTAAGAAAGCCGTAATTTAACAAACCTTTTTTAAGAGATCTAGTTAAAGTATTCAGATTGGTTTATTCTCTAGTGCTCCTCAATCTCAATCATTTCATCTTTTACAATAATCATTTTGCATTAGTTTATAATTAGTACACGAGTGGACATTAATCATTGAAAGTAATAATAATAATATGATGATGATGGTGATGGAATGCAAGACATTCCATCCCTACATAGCTGACTCCTATATTGAGCAAATACTCGTTGCTTTAATTTGAAATTTTGTAACGATATAACTTCCTTCTTCCGCAACTACCTAGTATTTCTTTATAAAGATTCTTCGTCATGTCAGTCCATATAGGGTTGCTAGAGAGCAGCCTCGAGTGGAATTGATTCGGCTCGTCCCAGGTTGAAAACTTTGAACCGAATCAAGTAATGCAATGGAAAACTATTGCTATTTAAGATAAAGCTAGTAAGCTTCAAAGAAGGCAGTCCTCCTCCATTCCCTTTATGTATGCATGTGGCTGGCTCGACTATGCTTTGATCAGGCTCAAGATAGCGAAGCCGGGTCGATTCTGGTTCGGCACGGCTCGAATAGAGGACCGTTTTGCGCACACTTACTTTCATATTAACTTATTGCAATGAGATCAGTGCGGGCTCACGTGGCAGGGCCAAGAAAAAAATCAATACATTTTAAACAAAATTTTTCCTTCTTTTGCATTATTAATTTCCCTAAAATCATTTTTGTATTCATGTGCGTTTAATCTGTAATCCGGATTAAAATTTATACAAAATCTGTATTTTGCAACTTTTATTGAATAAGGAAGGTAATATTACGACTTTCTAATCCTTATTTTGTTTAATCGGGTGAGTCACAGAAAAGACGCCCTTTGAAAAGTCAGATCGAGATTGATTTTTATTTTTTAGCAAATTCCAATTGTAAAAAACCATCTCAACAGACAGTTTTTTAAAATGTCGTTTCCCAAATTTGCGAATATAATAAAAAATAAACTAATCCGATTTCTGACATTAGACACAAACGATTCCAGCACATCCCCACTTTACTGCGCAAAAGCGTGCAATACATATTGCAAATTACTTAACAAATTCCTCCCAATCTCTCACTGCATTCTAGACTGGGATCCAAAAAGAGAAAAATACAAAACCAATGGATGGAGCTCAAAACATTATTGGATCTGGTATTTCAACGTTTTCATAATAGGACTTGTTGGAATCATCTTCTCCCTGACTGTTATAAAAGCCGGAGTTAAAGACAAATCCAGGCTTTTGATTGCAATTGTTGGAACTACGGCTTTTGGACTTCTCCTCACAGTTTTTTCCCTTTCATTAGTTGTCTTATCAAACCTGGATTCACTTGTAAATGTCGCAAACAAACTTGCATTGGTTTACACGCGGCTAGGTAATCTAAATTTTATTTTTAATCTTAACAAACAATTTATTTTTTTAATTTTATTTAGCAAAATACATCCACCGGCGGGGATATCATTCAATTAAGCAAGGAATAGACCAATGGGAGATTTGCTACATTTCCCTTCATTTCTTCTACCTAACGATATTTTCAGAGCTAATCATGTTCCTCCCACTTCTCATTTATTTCCAAATTGACCCTGCGAATGCAGCTTTTGTGCTGTTATTTCCTGAAAATTGTGAAGGGGATGATTGCACACTTCCCTGGAAATACAAAACGATGTGCAGCGCCATAACTTACATTGTTTGTGTTTAAATCGCCCACTTTTTTGCTGCATGTTTAACCTTTCACACGTTAATTTTAGAAATACAAGTGAGATACCTCAAACTACTTCAGCTTATCCCTGAAAAATATTCGGAAATGTTCTTGCATTGGTATAATGTTTACAGGATTGGAGAATCTGTTATAAAATCAGCATTTTCTAGCTTAGCTTTTGTTTTGTGTGTGCAAGGTTTTATTATGTTTGTTTGCCGCAATGTGGTTTCTATCATTTACATTAATGCTATCCCTTTGTTCCTATACTGGGTTTTCCCTGTAGGCTCTGCCATTTGTGCTTTCTTTGTTTATGCTCTATTCACACTTGCAGTTCAAGGGTATGAACTTGGCAAAGAATTAATTTCTGCAAGAATCTTTTCGGCAAAGTTGAAGGTTGCATCTTTTCGGAGTTTAAATGGTTTAATTATTTTAAAAATGTGTAAAAGTCTTAGACCTGTTGGTTACCCTTGTAGATCTTATGGAAATTATGATAAGGATATTAAACACGAGTACTTTTGTGGAGTTCAAGATCGCACTTTGGATATTATTCTTTTTAATAGAAATAAGTAAATAAAAATCAATAGGTTTATGCTTAATTCGCAAGTTACCTAATAATTATTGATTGTAATCTACGAACCATCTAGATGTATTAATTATTGATAAGTATTTTATGTAAATGTAAAATTACGTAATAAAAACATTAAAAACATTTTGCTTTGCTTACTTTTGATTGATTTTTGCTGACTACATTTTACTACTCCAGAAAATAAAATCCAGCCTTAAAAATAAACTTAAAGAAAGGCACAATGCTTGTTGGTTTAAAACGGTATCCTTACGGATATGGATTCATACGGAAGTTTACGAACGTAAGAATAACTCAAATTTCCCAGAGTTTTCAAAAATTAAGTGCAATTATAATTATTCTTACGTACTTTTTTAACTCTGTACTGACTTTAAAAATAAGAAATAAAAATTATCTTCCTTTTATTCAACAAATAAAATAGCGCACGTGTCATGGTCAAAGGAAGTAGGAAAATTTTCCTTTGATTGTCGAATATAAAATATTACTAAATTTTGTACATGTTCAAAAATGAAAATCCGGATTAAAATCCATTTATATAACTTGCCGATTTATAATCCGGATTATATCACTTTAAAAGTAGGAAGTTAGCTTGAATATTACAACTATGTAATCCATTCCTAGTCAGTAAGAACACGTTTTTCTCAAAGCAGGAGTTTCAGTATGATATTTACAAGATGAATTTCTATTGCGCAGAAACAATAAAAACTAAATTAATAAAATTCCTCATCAAAAATAATCCCAGCACGCCCCCGCTTGTATGTGCAAAAGCGTGCAACACATATCGCAAAACAATTAACATCTTCCTTCCAATCTCTCACTGCATTCTTGACTGGGATCCAAAAAGAGAAAAATACAGAACAAGAAAATGGAGCTCAAAACACTATTGTGTTTGGTATTTCAACGTTTTCATAATAGGCCCGCTTGGAATCTTTGTATGCCTGACTGTTATTAAAGCCGGACAAGAAGATAGATCAAAGTTTGCAAGTGCAGTTGTTGGAATATTCGTTATAGGGCTCCTTCTAGTTGTTTTGTCGTTTTCAACGGTTATCCTATCTAGCTTAGGTTGCCTTGTGAATGGAACGAACCAACTGGCTCTGGTTTACAAGGATTTAGGTAAAAGAAACGAGTTTTTTAGTTTACTAACCAAATTAATTATTTTTATTTAATTTAGCAAAAATAATCTATCGGAAAGGACACGGCTCAATTAAATCAGGAATTGATCAATGGGATGTTTGCTATATTTTCCTTCACTTTCTTTACTTCGCCGGTATTGGAGCCATCACTGTTTTTGTTCCAATTCTTGCTTATTTACAAATTGATCCTGCAAATGCCGCTTTTGCCATTTTCTTTGCTGACAAGTGTGAGTCGTCCGAAAGTGGTTGCACAAATGCTTACAAAATATTGGGCACTTTAATAGCTTTAATTACAGGGTTTGAAATTGCCCGCTTTATCGCAGTGTATTTAAGTTTTCACACATTAGTTTTAGAAATACAAGGAAGGTACTTGCGCCTTCTTCAGCAAATCCCTGAACAGGATTTAGAAATGTTTAAGCGTTGGTATAATAACTACAGGATTGGAGAAGGTGTTATAAAATCAGCAATTTCTAGCTTGGCTTTTGTTTTGTGCGTGCAAGGTTTTATTATGTTTGTCTGCTGCAATGTGATTTCCCTCATTTATTTCAACGCTTTCCCTTTGTTTCTATTTTGGATATTTCCTGCAGGTGCTGTTGTTTGCGCGGCTTTTGTTTATATCCTGCTTTCACTTGCAATTGAAGGGCGTGAAATAAGTGGGGAATTGATTTCTACGAAAATAATTGCGGTAAAGATGAAAATTGCAAGAGCTCATTTTCGAAATGATCTGGTCATGTTGAAAACGTTTAACAGTCTCCGACCGGTTGGATATCTTTGTGGGTCTTTTCGACCTTTTGATAAGGATATTAAACACGAGTACTTTTGTGGAGTTCAAGATCGCACTTTGGATATTATTCTTTTTAATAGAAGTAATTAATTAATCAAAAATCAATAAGACTTATGCATTCCGTGTATTTATTACTTTCTGTGCAAAAATTTAGTATAACACTTACTTTTGAAAGGTTAAAAATAAAAGGCAACAAGCCTGCTTAGGTACTAGTCCCCAACCTGTTGGATATCTTTGTGGATCTTTTAGACATTTTGATAAAGATATTAAATTTATCGATTACATTGGTAAAGTAGAAACAAACCAAAGATTGGTCACCGTAAAGAGAAATGTCATGGCCAAAGCAATAATCAATATTAAGGGCAAATGTGGATAAATAACTAACTTTTACAAATCAATATGATCGATATGTGGATGTGAGCTCCTCCTCCCATGTCTGTTCGTAGTCAAAACTAAGTTCTGGTCAAAAGGGTGAAAAACGAGAGAGAAAGAGCACAAAATGACAAAAAATTAAAAACAAAAAAGAAAATTTGCTTCAAATTCTTGAAAAATATGCAAAACTAACCTAAATTTCGCTATTTTTTAAAAACATGCATTTTTGCTCCTTGTTCAAAAATTTACTGTGATGTAATTTTTGCGAATAAATGCTTGAAAAATGTTCGAAAAGTTGACAGGTTTTTGAATAAAGAGGGTTTATTTTTCAAACATTTTCTGAACCCGCTACCCGAAGATTTTGGGCTCGAAGTAGATTATGCATCCTTTAAGGGTAAATTAGGATTTTTTTCTACATTAGTATAACCAGTAAAGTTGAACGTTACTTGTTCAGTTTTATGGAAAGCATAGGTTTTTAAACTTTAAACGAAATATTTGATTTGTTTAAATACAGATTTGGCTCACATTATGTAAATAGAATTGACCAAGGGATTATTATACTTGATTATTCGTTTGCCCAAAAACCCAAAGTTTAGTGCAAAACATTAAAATAAAGCTAAAATCGCTTTTTCATGGTTTTATTTGATATTACCAACGACGCTTAGATTTGCCCAATTGATTTTAGGCTTTTCAAAAGTAAAATGCAGCTAATACAAAAATAATGCAAATAAGTTCAATCCGAAATGATATGAAATTAAAATAAAAAAGTTAAAATTAAGTATACCATTAAAAAAAAGGTAAATAGGGAAAGGGCTGTAGTTGAAAGTTAATATTAGTAAGATTTTCCGCTTTCCTTCTTTTAAACTTATTAAAACTTGCACAACACAATTTCAGCACGTGGCCAATACTATTTTAAAATTCGTCAAAAAAGTCAAGCTTAGAATTACCTGCTTTATTTGAAATTCAGTATAAAATCCTATTCCTAGCTTATAATCATAATAAATCGAAGTTAAACCAGTCAAATTTAATATACATGTATAAAAAACTGAATTTGCAAAGCAAGACCTAGCATAATAAATATTTCGTTTTGACATTTTATCTAAACCTTTCAGTTTTTATTCCCAATTGTGAAATGCATAGAAAAGGTTGGGATATGTAAAACTGTCAAGTTATAAAAAGTTGTTTAAATTCAATAATTGCAATGGGTTTAGTCCTTGCAAAAGTTTCGATAAAAACATCCCTCCTCTTTCAAAAACTAGTTTCCCTCCCTGTAATCTACACAGACTCAACCGGGATGGAAATGCAAACTAGAAAAATGGATTGGGAAGGCCACCCTGGCATTCTCCGTTTCATTGTCGCACTTCCAAGGATGTCCTTGAAAGACTTGATTTGGTTTGGGCTTCATTATGGAATCGACATATTGATCCCTTTCTTTTTGGGAAGGCTGTACTACACACATTCCAGAAAGGATTTAACTTTCAACCAGCAAATTTTCTATTTGGTTGGATACGTTGGCTACGTGGCGGTAATTACTTTAGTACGGAGTATTTTCTACACTTTGGAAAGGTTCCGGGATGAGCTTGCCTACGTGATGCCGCAACTTGCAAAAGTCTACGATTCAATTTGCCCCACTCCGGAAAGAAATTTTGAGGGAAAGAAAACTAAAGAAGAGCTGGAGGAGGAAACCCTGGAGTGGGTTTTTAAACTGATGTGGTTGGGAATCTCTGTGGCAGTTGGGGCTCTCCTGGGCGGTGCCACTTTCTACTTTAAAATGGATCCATTTCAAGTAATTGGGTTTAAAGTCGTCGAAGTAATAATTCCGGATATACTTCAAGGATTTTGTAAATTCTGCTTGACAATCATTGCAACTGTTGTTTTTGGATTTGCCGGAAGCTACGTTTTCATAATTGCAGCGTTCATAGGTCTCGTTGGATTTCGATTTGGGTTGTTGAATCAGCTGATCACTTCAAATCTAAGACATCCAGGGTTGTCCAATGAAAAAGGGGGATTCAATGGAACTTTGAAGCTATTTCGAATGGCACAAATAATGACACGGATTGGAAATCAAACTTGCGATGTATCCGGGACTATGTTTCTTTCTATGGGTGGGATTCTGGGGACTGTGAGCGGCTTTGTAATTATAAAGTTGTTTGGAGAGGTGCCGTTCTTAATTTATTTAGCAATGGCGGGAATTTTCCCTGGGCTGCAGACACTCTTGTTTGTTTTGGGGAGCATGGTGGTTGTTCCGTACCAAAACGGGGAGGCGTTTCGAATTGGAGGGGAGTGGAGGAGGGATGTTGGGGTGCATTTCGTTAGGAGGAGGCAGCTAAAAGCATGTTCTCCTATTGGATACTCCTTTGGGCCTATAAGGTTGTATAAGAAATCAACTACAATGACACTTGTTGACATTGCAATTAATAATATTGCTAATGTTGTACTGTTTTAATAAAATAATTCATTGCAATTTTCTAAAATTCACAACTGCTTTAATTATATCTAGAATGTTTAAAAATTACAATTTGTGCAAAATTGGTTACTTAAATTCCTATGGGCTATATGTTTTTACTTAAAAAAATGATTGTATGTAGTTTAATGCTAAATAAATTTTATTATAAAAACATATATAGGCTGTGAATGTCGCAGTTACAAAGTTAAACAATATTCTCTAGGTTGATAAAAATTACAATAAAATATCGATTTCAAAATGCGCATTTCTTTTGCATGTCACATGATAAAATCTCAAAAAATATTGCAAAAGGTTGAAAATTTTCAAGCTAGTATCTACGCAGGCTTGCGGCCTTTTATTTTTTTAAAAAATATTTGTAAGTACTCTAAATCTGTAATATACTCCGTAAGAATTTCTAAATATTTCAGAATCATGTCTCTGTTTAGATAAAAAAGTTTCTGAATTTGATTGGAGACCTCATCTGCGCCTTCCAACAAAGTCCGTAGTAGTATTTATCACTCCTCTTGTTCCTTGTCCAGCACTCCTTTCGCTTTCTCCAAACAAACCGTTTATTACTAGATCGAAGATCTAGTCATGGTTTTAGTATGATTGTCTGTCTGTCTCTCCGTCTGTCCGACTGTCTGTTCCCACGAGAAGTCAAAAACGCCTTAACAGATTGTAATGAAATTTAGCAATATGGAAGATATCGGACTAAAGATGAGCTGTATAGTTTTTCAACTATATTGGACTTACGGTTACGCCGTTAGAAGTGACCGTTACAAAATTTTAAATGGCAAGATATAGCAAGTTGCATATCATTCAAACGGTAATGGCCCTTAGACAAAGAATATGTCAAAATTTTTGCAAATTTGCAAATAATTTTTGCAAGAAATTGGCAAAATCTTATTTGGGCACTGTTGTAGTTAGGGTAGCCAAGAAAGCATTGTGTAATCTGCAAAAATACTTCGATCTAGTGTCTAAGCAGGCTTGCTGCCTTTTATTCTCCTCAACAGCGTGATTTGTACTACTCAAAATAATAAACAATAGAACTAAAGTAAACGGAAATAAAAAAACCACAAACAATATAAACAATATAAACAACGCCTGGTATTCTTCCCCAGCCATTGACAATTAGTCAAGCGTCTACCGCAAACATTTCATGTATACAAGTTAAAGAAACTCACAATCCTGCTCGGATATGAAACTTTGTTAAATAAAATCATAAAAACTGAAAAATATTTAATTGGGCTTTCTAAAACAATCCACGGCTCTCTTTGTAAATCATTTTCTGGCAAAGAGGTTCAGCATAAGCCAAACAACACCAATTAAAATCCCCAGAAATAACAAATGAAAGGATTTAAATCCAACAACAAAACATAAATAAACCCTTAGAAAATATAATAAACCTGTGGGGGACGAGTGTTTACCCGACGAGATGCGTATGTAAAAGAAACTACTAAAAGCAAAGGGTAGAGAGTAATGGCAAAAAACAAATGAAATATCCAAAATAATCTGCAAACTTCCCCGTAGTTTCTGTACGGTTCAACTTCACTGAAAATTTATTAAAATTTAATTAATTAATTTTTTTGTATTACTTTCAAGATCCACCCATTTATTCATCGCCACAACTATATTTTGACCGGAAGTGGAAAACATTAAAATATAAAATTCAGTACAACGTAGCACCATGAAGAAGAAAGGGGACAATTTGATGAATGTTGTCAGTTCAATTCATAACCTCCACAGTAGTGTTTTGCACCAATTTCATAAATACTAAAATTCCTAAACAGGAAAACGTCCACCGTCAACATGGCTATGTTTGTGGACACGTAAGTGGGCAAGTTGATGTAAGTTGTAATTACAGTTCATGGTAAAATCAATACATAACCTCCCCATCAAAAGTTTTGTGCAATTTTCCTAGATACGGAAATGCCTAAATAGGAAAATGTGC
>JAANSO010003754.1:0-10951 GCA_036507315.1 Lepidocyrtus fimetarius | reverse complement strand
TTATGCGATCACGCAAAACAAAAGTAAGAGGGTGTTCTTATTAACTTTTGAGAACAAAAGAGTTTATTATGGCCAATTTTTATATCATATTCATCGTCGGTCTCTAAAATCATAAACTATGCATGTAAAGTTAGTTTGTGGCTGTTTGTCTTTCTTAAATGTATCTAGCAGTTGTACACTCTTTTGAGTACTTTGGTTTGATAGTTTTAAGTTAGCTTTTTTGTTGTCATTCTCTTTGCCAGGAAGAATTACAAAATTTTCACTGTAGCCTCCATGTCTTCTTTATAAAAAAGTAACCATCCCTTGTCTTTTTAATTTTACCCTGGTGTTATTATATGCAGAGACCAACTAGGTATTCATGTATTTATTTATGTTTATGCGATGGACGACTTATTATGAAGATGAAGAGGAAAAAATAGTGAAAAAATCGATTATATAAATGCATGTGTTTTAAGCTATTATTAAAATAGGGCTTAATTAAAATAGAGTGTGCAGTCTTCGTCCTCTCTTTTACTCTGACTATTTTTTCTTTCTCTCCCTCATTTTTTACTTGCTGGCTTTATATATGTGTGAGCTCCTGTTTTCTTATGGGATAGTGATAATAATAATGGTAGCATTTGTGGTTGTTTTGTTGTAACAGAACATTATCTAAGCATATCATATCGTCATTATAATAATACGCATATATCAAAAAAGAACATATTTTTCATAGATAATAGAAAAAACTATTAGTAACACTGAATGAACTGTCTCTCTCTTCACACTACTACTATACTGTTCCAAGGACAGTGAGGTATGATATTCAAAGGATTATAATATAATGGCGGTGGTGTTGGCGATATGAATGGCGAAGAAATTTCTTTTCCAACGTTTTTTTCTCATTCCGAAAAAGAATGAGACACTTCTGCCAGCTCACTAAACTACTACTAAATACTTGCAACTTCTCTATCTGACTCCTTCTTCATGATTTTTTTCTTCTTTCTTTTCTGTAAAGAAGTGTATGACTGCAAAACATTAAGCTTGTAAAGTCTTTCTCCCTATGTGTGTTTTTCACTAATTTCCTGGCAGTTAGAGCGCAATTTACTAGTACATTTTTGTAAATGATGGCTGTACAAGATGGATTTATTACTGAGAGGCTCTCTTGGCTACTTTTCTGATGAATGTTGTTACGCTCATTACATGATGCTACAAAGCTGTGTAAGCTTGTTATATAGTGTTTTTTAAAATGTCTTATAATTTTATAATAAAACCAAGTATCTTTGTGTTGCCTCGTGTTTACTTCCTACTTACTCTATAACTTTTGTTTTCATTCCATTTCATTTGTTATATTTTATGCTCGTCGGTATAATTTAAAACATGCTGTTTATAATGACCAATACTTTACTTCACGACTATTCATTTTGATTTGATAATGTTGTAGCAATCAATTTAGTGCACAGTTTGTATAATAAATTTAAAAGAGCAAAGCAAGACTTGAAGATTTATGAAACCATTTCAAAGTATAAAAATTGCTTGCGTAAATTCAATCATCCGTTTAAGATTAAATCCAATTTTATCTGGGTTTTTTTGTATTCAGGGCTTTCTTAATAAATATTAATATAACGCAAAGATAAAAAATATTAATAATAACGGTTTTTTCTTTTTGATAAGAAGACATCCCCACCTTATCTTGTAATTGTTCTCTGAACAAAGGAAGACACAAATAAAACAGATATGACAAAAAATGTGAAAAAATCTGTAAAACGCATATGAGAAAGGAAGAAGGATAAATATCAAGGTGTAGATATGCATTTGTTACATTTCTTACGAAAAAGTAGGATCCATATGCAAATGCTTGGAAAATAATAAAAAATACAGTGAAAGTTAAACCATATGAAAAAGCAATGAATTGTGAGAAACTGGAATGATTCCTTCGAAACATTATCATCTTCTAATAAAAACTGGTGTGATATGTAGTCAGTATTTTCCCCACTACCCTCATCATGATCATTGCGCTTTTTATTCTTGTTCCTCTCTTTCTTCAGTTGAATCTTTTCTTTCTTTTCTCTTTATAAAAATCTCGGCAAACCATATATTGCAATCATTTTCTTGTACACCTATCGCTTTTTTCTCTTTCTCTTCACGGGATGATGATAGTTGGAGAAAGAAAAAATCTTGCTAAAACAGCTTTGTATAACTGTTCACAAAAGAGCAATATAGAGAAATGCCACCATCGCCGTCATCATCTCTTCTTCTATAATATCTCTCACCAAACCAATATAAATGAATTTAGGTAGCAACAGTTCTATTTGCTTCCCATATGTGTGTGTCTTCATATCACTACTGTGAGAGTATTGTAGTTAGTAGAAGAAAAAGCAGTTGTAAAAAGAGACTATTTTTTCTCAAGCTTGGAAAAATATGAATTTATCAGTACGGAAAAATGGAATTTTATCAACATAAATTTTCTTTTTTCCTTGGCTTTTATTGCTCATTTTAATGGAAAGCATATTTCACTCCTGTCAGGAGAACTTCCTTCTCTGAGTGTTTTCTTTTTATGCATAGATGAAACTGTCGTCGTCCTCCTCAGCACTCCTCTTCGTCTTTTTTTACTCATCCCAATGCTCAACCCTCTCTTTCTCTTTCCTCGTATGTACATATAATAACTACATTTATATGAATTTTTCTTTTCTTCACTCACACTTTAGTCCCTTTCAATGTGTGTACATCCTTTTAAGAACAAGTAAATTTCATCTTCCTTTGTCGGCTCTCTGGAAGAGAAGGTATATCAAAGACCTTTTCACTGCACGGGACAATCCAACTATTATCTACATAACTTTGCATACTCACATATGCATACCTTTGCTGAAATGTGTGTGTACATGTCTCTTTTTTGATGATGACAATCATGATAGGGTTGGTACACCTTCTAACTCTCTTCAGAGAGAGAGTCCTTCTTTCAAAAGATATCCTCATTATTACATCACCCAGACTAAAGCAAAGCAATTTTCTCATCTATCGGATATTCATCCACCGCAGCCACAGCAAAAGGTAATCTAAGAATAAGTACAGCTGCTTAACTTCAATGTGATACCGTTGGAATATATTTGCAGTAAGTAGACTCAATTTTCTCCTTATAATGCCATATTTTTGCGTAAAACAGACGGAAGAAGAATCAATTCAGTTAAAAAAGACTTGTTGTACCACACTTTGCATGCTATTTGTACCTACTTGTATCAGAATTTTCTTCATCCTCATCATCACACTCTTCCTTTTCCAGGGAAGAAGGTGAAATCGGAAATGGATGGAATTGGAAGAAATGAAAGAAAATGAATTGAATTGAGAATCCTACCAAGAAATAATACAATGATGGGTTGGAGGAACAGATAGGGATGGAGAAGATGGATGAATAGATAAATATGGGAATGAAGAAATATGTTATGTTGCTTGTTCATGTGTAATATTTTTTAGTTTAAATTTCCTTCTGTTTTGCTCTTGGATTTTGTGATTTTTTTTGCTCTTTTTATTAGTTCTATAAGTTTATCTATTATTATTGATAGGAATTCCAGGGTAAAAGAATGGTGATGAGAAAGAAAAGTATTACTGGTTAAATTGAAAACAGTTATATGTGTACTTCCTCCTCTCACCCTCCATATAAATTGTAAATAATACGAACATATTTCCTTACAGATTTGACATTTTTTTCTCGGAGCACGAAAAGATTTACAAGAAAGCTTTTTCTAAACAGATAGATCATCCATGAAAGAAGAAATTATATGGGGTTGTGGATTCATGTAATGTCTATGATTTCTTATGTGAATTTGCCGATCTCTCTGTGTACATAACTTGTAGCTCTTTAGCGTATTCAATACTACTTGAATATTAAGTTTAAAATGTTTGCACGATAGTGTGAGAAACTAAACAGTCAAGGGGCATGTGTGTATATTTAATATTTAACCCTTTATACGATATTTATGGGAAAATTATGATTTTCTTGATATTAATAATAATATTGGTGATATATAGCATTTCTCTATTTTTATATTGAGCTACAAAAATTGTGACTGCCATTTTGCTGAATTTTTATTTGTTCTCTGGTGTTGTTGAATCATTGAACAGTGAGCATAAGTATATATCTCGTCGAGATGATCTTTGCCCTTACAACCCAGCGTTATTTCCATTATTCCATTTCAATTTTGAAATATTTTTTCACGAGCACTTGCAACCTTCCTGGTCTAAAATTCTACACCCATCGATACCATTTTATGAGTGGTATTTGAATTTGTATACATCAGTTCAGCTTTGCATGAAAATTGACACTTGACCTTTCTCTCTGAGGGATCGTGACATTTGCAATCTAAATGGCTCTATTATTCCTCAGCCTTGAAGATAAAAGGCTTCACTAGAAAAGTTGATTACATCTTTCCGTAGGTACGGTATGGTAATTGTTGGCTGTGTAGGAAAAAAAGGAAGGCAAAATATTGAAAATTATCGTTGTATTGTTGACATTATTGCATTTTTTGTCATGATTTCAATTTTATTACAATAAAAATGTGTCTATAATTCAATAATATTGGTTCCTACCTTACATTTAGGAAAATTAAAGTATTCATAAGCAATGGAATTCGAAATAATCACTGGGGTTTGTTTAAAACAATTTGTCATTCTACACAGCCTTTGTTTGAACTTTACAATTTACGGTGGCAATGTCAGTGGTACGTGCTCATCATTGTCTTGTGTATATTCTAACTTGCGGTTATTTTTTTGTTATTATTATGATGCCCATACGGATTGATCGTAAAGGTGATAGGCCACCTGTTTTTAGTTTTTGAGCTTCTAGTCTAACATTACATTTCCAAAACGTGTAGAGTAAGTAGAAGCTGGGGGAAGTTTTTTCAGAAGGGAGTGTGTGCATCTATGCAATACGTTTATCTGCACCTGTTGTAGTCCAAAATTCTTATTCTTGTTGCTTCTTGTATAAACTTTGAAACTTTTCGTTTATTTTTATGATTTGCATTGAATGGTAAAAGTTCTTTGTAGTTTGGTTTGTTGGAACGTTATTGAAGAATTGATTTGTTCAAAATTCTTACTATTCTTGTTGCTTCTTGTATAAACTTTGAAACTTTTCGTTTATTTTTATGATTTGCATTGAATGGTAAAAGTTCTTTGTAGTTTGGTTTGTTGGAACGTTATTGAAGAATTGATTTGTTCCCTGCAATGATGTCTCCGTTTTTTATTTAGTCGACCATTTATTCCGTTGATAATAATGGTTTTTGGCAGAGTAGTGATCCATCTTCTTAAATTACATGAAGTATATGAATTAGTTTGCTCTTTTATTCTCCTCCAAAAAATATCTTGAAAGTTGCTGTAGTAGAAGGAAAATGAGCTTCTTCTGTTACTCACCTGTTGTACCTTTATCATTTGACAGGAGCAAGCCCCAGTCTCAACAGAAGTTTTGCTGTTGGTTTGGCGCACATGTTGTCTCGATTTCAGTGATCTTCTTTGCAACCACCATAAGAAGAAGCTACTGTTGTCAAGATTAATCCTTCCGTTGCCCTTCTAAAATGATCAAAGGGTTCATATTGCTACATTCAAGTTTTATATTGTTCAAGCGAGCCATTTTATATATTTTTGAAATAGAATGTGCATACTTTTAGAGTTTTCACGTTTCTTTATATCCATCATTATGATAAAGTGAGCGACCATCATTATAAAATTTTGTTCACCGACAGACCTCACTCTTTTTCTTAAAGGTGATGGGGGAAAACTTGCCGTAAAGTAATCGCTGTCTTTGAAGGGCACGAGCCTTTACAACGGGCCCTGTTCCTCTTCCGTATAGATATAAAGATTTTTACTTCAACTATTTCCATCAACATCATCAGATGAAACAATGAGAAATCTCTTTGTTGATGGAATGATGCCATAAAATAGAATGGTATATATTGAAGTAGAGATATATATGTGCCGCTGGCAACACATGGCGCCTTCCAGGCCGGGGGGTGGGGAACACAGAAGAGCCGATAATTTTCTCTGTAGATCAAAAAAGATTTTTTTGAAATAAACTTTACCTTTGCTGGATGAGTATTTCTGGTGATGAGGAGGATGATCGCTCATGTTCATCCATTCAACTTCTACTACATTGTTTTTAAAAAAGGACTTGTTTCATCATTTATTTCATTTCGATCGTTCATCTTTCTATTTTCAACCCTTAGTAGACTTTGACTACTCAACACAAATCTTTCGATTCTCTTCATTACTTCATCTCAAGTTATTTCTTCATGAGGTTTTTT
Source organism: Lepidocyrtus fimetarius (assembly GCA_036507315.1). NCBI lineage: Eukaryota > Metazoa > Arthropoda > Collembola > Entomobryomorpha > Entomobryidae > Lepidocyrtus > Lepidocyrtus fimetarius. The sequence goes on along the minus strand of JAANSO010003754.1, from coordinate 4,685 downwards.
CCCTATCTTCATTTTTTCTGCTCTTTTCACTTGTCCAGTTAATGATAGTGAACACAATGAAGTTCAATCACAACTTTTTCTGACTTCCATGTTGTTGCGTGTTGTATTTTTTGAAAAAGAGGGGCTCAAACAAGATCCTTTTTAAAAGGCATTTCGTTGTCTCAACTTGTTTGTCCTATTTGGAAGAAAATCATTGTCTGAAGAGAAAATATATATAAATCTATACGTACACCTATTTGTAATGCTTGAAAAAGAGGGGCTCAAACAAGATCCTTTTTAAAAGGCATTTCGTTGTCTCAACTTGTTTGTCCTATTTGGAAGAAAATCATTGTCTGAAGAGAAAATATATATAAATCTATACGTATACCTATTTGTAATGCTTTCTAATCTCTGCCAGTTAAAAAAATATTATTCCGATAGAAAATACAGTGAAATATAATACTGCTTATCTATATTTAGGTACGTGTATGATTTTCTTCAAATACTCCCTGAGGACAAAAACCTTGTCTAGGCTTGTGCTCCCCATGTAAAAAAATCCATGTAATGCTGAAGGGCAATAGCAAAAACATTGCTACAGTACATAGCTTTTTGAACATCTTTTTCCATCTTCTTGAATTTCAGCCTTGCAGGCAACGGAGAAAAAACTGGGCACATATGTTGCACTTTTTTAGCTCACACTTCTTCTTGCTTTCCTCGATTAAAAAAGATGATCATTCCAATACTTTTTCCTTCCTTTTTTCTAAACTGAGGACAATGGTCAAGTGCATCTATTGCAACGTCCAACGAAGAAAAGTAATAGAGCCATACGTAAAAAATATAAACAAATGCTGGTTAGAGAGAAATGATGATTCCTATATGCTTCGTACTATTTGGCACTTTTATTGAAAAGATGAACTCAAAGATGTAACATTTGGTCAAATCATCATTATCATCATCATCACTTTAGAGCTCAAGAACTAACTGTTGCTCTCTTTTTCTTGTTGTCCAGTTGACTCAGCAACTTGCTAGACAACACAAGTAACCTTTTCCCTGTGCAATTCCTATTTTTACGGGAGTAGTTTTTAAAACGGCTTCTTAATAGAAAAAGCTTGCTTGCAATAAGTTGATTGCAGAAAGTAAGTATATTTTTACCTAAAACTACTGCATCTGAGAAAATAAAACGCATTATTGAAAAAATCCTTGTTTTGCTAAAACTGATACAGTGCTGAAAGATATAATGTTTGTGAGTGAAAAAAGGGTCACTTAACTGCCAGTGTTATGCAATTGAAAAGAATATATTGTTGTACGTGCTACAGTTTCATTGTTTTCTTTCTCCCAAGAAATGCAAAACGTGCTACTTTGTTCTCATTCTGTAGTGCATAGTGGAAGAGTGATCTTTTTGTTGCATTTTGTGTATTGCGTTGCTGGGAGTTGGAGCTCCTTATTGTAATCCCAAAGCGATTTTTTTGTTTGTGTAGAAGGAGGACATATGGAACGTGCCGCAACAAGAGCTAAGGAAGAATAATAATAACAAAGCTACACGCACAAAGTAAGCCTAAAACTCTTGTTAAATATGCGTCATCATCCTAGGGTTTAGCTTTTAGGAAGTAAATCCACCGTTGACGATGTAATTCTTAAATGTATGGGTCAATAACATTGTTTGCAATATAAGCCTTTGCATAGTAGCTTACCCATAGCACTAAAGGAATTGCCGATTTTTAAATGATGATGATGAGTAATAATAATGAGCCAAGTAAATGAGATAATATCTTAAATTTCATTGTATAAAAACACTATTAATCATGGTACATACGCACTTTGTTATTTGTGTGGCTCCTGTTTCCATTGTTGTTCGTTTCATCTAGTAATAGCTGACTTCTTTCTGTAATTATTCAACAAAGTAAGAAGAAAATGCAATGAAGATGAAGTGAATCGAGAGAAAAACGTGTGGTCACATGTGGCATGTGTGTAAGTGTGGGGTAAGTAATATATTCAATTGCATGCCGTTATTGTGTTACTAGCCAGCGTCATCCGTTTACAATTTTATTCAATAAAAATATTTGCTTCAATAAACCTGAAAGAGTAAAGAAAAACTGGAACAGTTTGCCAAAGATTGAAAAATCTGTTTCAAGAATTGGGCTTCATATCTTGTTGAAAATGAAAACAGAGCTTACTATTTTAAGCTAAACAGGTTATACTTGAACTAAAAATTTTATATTTATTTCTATATGCTAATTTTGAATTGGATCTGTTTTAAATGGAAAGTAAATTTAGAAACGATCCGCTCATTACATGTACATAGAAAAACTGACTCTTGTGTTTTTCATGAGTCATGAGATAATCTAAAATCTCGACAGTACTTTTTTAATTAGTGGGTAATTATACAGCAAAATTTATTAAAGCAGACATGGCAGTTTTAGAAGTTTTCAAATAAAAAAGTTTTTTTCTAAAAATGAAGGCAAAAAGACAAAAGTAAAAATGCAATAAATTCCAAAGAGTAATTTTGAAGGAGAAAACGTTTCACAAAGGTAATTTCATTGCTTTATGTGTGTTCATTAAGAGAAAAAATCAGTGTAAAATACTAGGAAATTGTTTATGTTGATGATCCAAGTCTTTATTAAGTACATTCCTTTCATGTGAGTAAAACATTTGAGAGATTTGCGATTTTTTGTAAAGTAAAAGGGAAAATTTCATGAAAATTACATCTTAAAACTAATATTACTGTGAGAAGGGTGTGGTATTGATGATGATTATGCTGGTTACTTACATGTTATGCATAAAGTTATTGTGATGATGATCGCAATAATCTGATTCTGAATAGCTTTATATGAGTGAAGCTTTTGCTAATTTATCCACCTACATCTGAGCTTTTGTAGTCATAATAAGCGGCGATGAAAGAAATCATGACAAAAAGAGATAAAACGGAATTGGTATAAAACAAGCTTATTAATACGTGCTCATGATGATGGTTTTGATGATGGAGTGAGAGGGATGTTGCCGGATTAAGGCTTAATTGTATTTGATATATTTTACCATGATTTGATCATTACTGTGCAAAATTGAGTTCTCTTTTGATGTGAACAGAATCATCGTATAAGAGTAATAATCATAATGACGAAATTTTATTAATTTTTCCGAGATAAAAGGTAGAAAATGGCAAAACAGAAGGGAACTTTTGAAGGAATAATCTAAGGCTCTTGAAACATACTTATGCACAAATATTCGCAAATATTTCAAGGAGACAGGATTAGAAAATGAGTTCATAATTATAGAAGATTTTAATTTTTAAAAAAGGTTGAAGAAGGAGAGAAGTCAACTTGAAAACATTACAACTCACAGGGCTATCGAAACTATACTGGCAACTCAGTGGAAATTAGAAAAAAATGTTTTTGAAATTAGAGAAAACTCAAAATAAAAGTAAACTACTTGTTTTCTTATATAATTAAAAATCATAACATGATAATGAATACCATTAAATCTAAAGATTAAAGCTAGGTATTAATTATTGGTTACCTGTTGTCTTTAGTTTATTTGCGTTATGCAAATCACAAACTCTGCCGTGTACGGTCTCTGTTTTGCACACATCATCAGATAGTAACATAACATGAAATATTAAAAATGACGAAATACATGTCACATAAATACTTGTGTAATTATCTGCACGCTTGCACAGGTAATCAGTTTCAAAATACAGGAATGCATTATTGCTGGAAATATTACACTACATAAAATAGGGTATGAAGTACAACCATCCGTATATGTTAGTAAAAATTGTTGGAGGAAGGGCCTGCAATCAATATCCTACCTTAACAATTGTCATAATATTTTAATTTTACAGATGCAAAAGATTTAAATGGTAAATACAAAGACTAGTGAATTGATTTTATTTTGAAAAAAACTTTTCAAATATTTTTTAAAGAACCTTGTAACAAAATTATATAGTTTACTTTTACTTAATTTTTTTCTTCTCAAGATGAGATGCATAATTTCAAAACTATATTAGTGCCTACAGTTTTAAACCTTTTTTAAAACTTGGCATTTTTAGCATAATATTTTGACTGTTGTAGTATAGTTGCTGCCTGACTCACTAGTCTTGGTTGTTGGATGATGGTAATGGCTCATGAAAAAACTCTGGCCTATTTTGGAGTGAATGACATTAGAAATTATTCTTCTTTTGTGGACTTCCGTATAAATGGCAAACTTTCATGTTGTGTAACCATGCATAAAATTAAAGCAGTTTTTACCTTCCATATAATATTCATCCATCCATCTAACAAAAAAAAGATTTTTTTATCTTCTCACTCACACACAACTCATTCACTTTTCTACTTTGTCTCAGTCCAATTTTCATCATCGTTAAAAATGAAGAGAGAAGAGTTTGTGTTTTATAGCTGATTATCTTAGCAATAATGTAGGCACTCTTATAATATTTAATATTATGTCAAGCTATGTAGGTATAGAAAGATTAGCATGCTCTATATTGAGTTTGCAATCTTCCTTGAATCTTCCTTTACCTACCTTATTGCACGTAAAGACCTGTATAAAATTGTATCGAGCATCTTTTAAGTTTTTCTTTTTATATACTCTAACATTCTTTCAGGCAATTTTAACTACCCTAATTTACATAATAAATTTCATCGTTGACAAAAAATAGTGTAATAAATTAATTTTTTCTCACAAGATTAAACTTTGATTGAAACGAAAAT
>JAANSO010003753.1:0-10951 GCA_036507315.1 Lepidocyrtus fimetarius | reverse complement strand
AAGAAGCTCCGTCTATTTACTAGATTACCTATGATAGAATTGCAGGTTTCCTTTCCTTTTCCAAAATAAACCTTGTTGTGCCTATGCAAAAAACTTTTGAATTTTTGAGAACACAAAGTAAGTAGTTTCTTATATACCGCTCTTGCTTTAGCATCACTCATGTGAAACAGGCAAGTAGTTCAGAAGAATAAAAAGGAGAAAGGCAACTCTGTGGTATATCCCTTGGGAGTAGCACAATTGAAATCCCTGGATTTTCCATTTCTCTTTTCTTTCTCACTCGGAGACTTACACATTCCGGCCCTACTACTACTACAACACATCACACCTATTCAGCAAAACACGTTTCACTAACAACACTGCATTGCATTTATATGAGGCTTTCTCTTTTTCTCGCTAACATCATTGTGAGTAGACAGGATGCCTTTCTATTCCTTCCTTTTTCTCAATATCTAAAATCACATTCAAAATCCATCTACATTATAATAGAATACTGAAATTTCTTTTAGTGTCTGCTATATGTAAAATATGAAGCAAAACATGATCTCAATTTGAAACTATATTTTCAAGCATTTCGGCTGAAACAATGGAGTCTCCTGAAACCACGTTAACAACGGTTTAACATAGAAGTACCTTTCCTTTTGTTTTTAACGGTAGTGGTTTTTATATGTCAATATTTCAAAACAAAAAAATGCAGTTTATTCTTCAAAACTGGAATTATATGTTACATGGTAATGATGTTTTGTAGAAATGTGGATTATTGATTCAGTCATTAGGCTAGATCGGATTTCATAAAAAGCTTGCGTTACAATGCAAATGCAACCAATTTGAATATTGTATTTAAATTACGATTGAAAATGCCACCTGAGAGTATAGGATCATGTTACAAGAAATTATTAGATGATACCGTCAACAATGGATTTGTGTATAATAATTTGTTGCGGAATTTATTAAATTATAAATAAATCCGGAATTACAATTTAATGAAATAGCAGAATAAATGGAGATATACATCCATCAGAATAGAATATGAATATATACCTACTAGATAGATTTACATTGTATTGAAAAGTTTTCACTTTTAAGAAAAGAACATGTTTGCTACATAAAGTTCAGTTGTGTGAACTTTTGCTCGTTTCTTGTTGCTGCTGCTGCCGCCTCTGTTGAAATTTTCCTTTCAGTATTTTAACTCATATCAAGATAACAGATACCTAACTCTTGAAGCAGAACTTGAATTATACTTGAATGGAAAGGGTTAATTTTATTAGTAAAAGTAACAACTTTTACCTGAATAACATAATTCCTCATATGTCCACCATATATTTTGATGTGTCAACTTAAAAATGAGTAAAAGAGGTTCAATAGTTATTTGAATATGAGAAGTTCAAACAGGATATATCTTGCAAATTGTAAATACAAAAGAGGCATAAAAGACAAGTTTAACTGATCTAGTTAGTTGAACTCTTTCAAAAACAAGTTCTAGCTACAAGATAAAGTTTTTCTCAAAATCTGTTTAGACCTTTATCATTTGAAAGTTCTAGAAAACACACCATATTGTGTTCTATACCAAACAAAAATAATGTTGTGCACCAAGGCCATTGATGTGAAACATTAACTTTGTGAATTGACTTTGGAATTGCTTTAGACCCAAAGTTTTATTTTAAAATATAAATATTAATGTAATTGTATTAGGCTAATGATAAGTTAGTTTGCTAATGAATTGAAAAAACTTTTACTTTCGGTTCAAAACTTTCTTCTGCATATTGAAATAGGATCCTTTTATGACAGCCGCGTTAGCAAAAACCTTCATAATATTAGTTTTGGTAACAGATGTGTATTAAATGGGCTCAGCTCTTATAACAATGGCAGGATGGAAAGACGATTACGCACTATCAATGATCAAAGTACAGTTTACAAGTAGTTTCACATAGTTTTCAACATTTAATCAAATGCCACTTATTTTTAACGGTTAGTGAATATTGAATATGTGTCTATGTTTATCCTACCTTCCTATCCATTTCTACACAAGCAAAATTAATGAGAAGCTTTCTTATATGGAACCGCACTAACTTCTGTGCTCACTCAGCGGGCCAGTAACAACAGCTTGTAAGAACATGCATGCTCGCACACTTCTTTCTTTTCTCCCTGTATTGTCTGACTTATAGAGCTGAAGAAAGAGATTAAAAATCCATTTGGGATGAGGAAACCCACAACAAACACCAGGACTATGACAGAACCAGGCAGACAAAGTAAAAAATGGAGATCCAAAAGCAGACGAACGAGAACTTAAGAGAAGTTTATATACACTCTCGCGTGTTCGATTAATGGCTCAAGAAAGAGTTCTTACAAACATCTAAAACTGCTTTTTAAACATCTACTACACCAACACCTTTTGAATTTCTTCAGTAGATTGCTCCCTATCACGGAACTTTTACATTTTAATTTTTAAATGTTTACCTACTAAAACATTAACCATTGTGAGGCTGTAATTTAAGGATAGAAACTGCTTTTACATTATATATAGATTCATCTGCTATAAACGATTGATTCTAAACGTAATTTTGCTGTAAAAATCAAACCACACTGAAAGTTTTATTGGTTCATTTATAAAATGTCTATTCACCGTGAGATACTTTTTTCTAAATATTTTTCTATTCGACCTGTCTTTAGGATATGGAATCTTTTAATCCCGTCACGAAATGTGGCATGTCATCTGCTTTAACGAGGGAATTCAAAAAGAACATTCCTTAGCGTGTGGCGTTGCATTAATAGACAGGGAAAAGATAGCAAGAACTTGCAGGTAGTTGTACTGGAAATCATGAGAAACTTTTAGTCAGGTGTCAATTAATACGTCATAGGACTCATGTTGGGTGGATCAAAGTAAAAACATTGAAATTGAATGGAGAACTGATCCTCAATGATCAGTACCTGGAAGCTTAAATGAATTGTTACAAGCATCAGTTCTCCACACAGGTCTTGCGATTGATATTATGAAGATATTACTAAAATGTCTACAGCTTTGATTAAAGTGACAAGTATTTTATAGTTATTTATTATTAGCACTACTATATTGGGTATAGTGACGACAAAGTGCGCAATTGCAACCAAAAAGGAAACAAGAAGTTTCATACATGTTCGTGATTCTATCATAGTTTCAAGCAGAGAATTCCGCTGTTTGGATCAAAGTAAAAACATTGAAATTGAATGGAGAACTGATCCTCAATGATCAGTACCTGGAAGCTTAAATGAATTGTTACAAGCATCAGTTCTCCACACAAGTCCTGCGATTGATATTATGAAGATATTACTAAAATTTCTACATCTTTGATTAAGGTGACAGGTATTTTATAGCTATTTATTATTAGCACTACTATATTGCTTATATATAGTGACGACAAAGTGCGCAATTGCAACCAAAAAGGAAACAAGAAGTTTCATACATGTTCGTGATTCTATCATAGTTTCAAGCAGAGAATTCCGCTGTAATTTACCTCATTCATTTTTTCTGGGGTAGTTTTTGGTTGATGGAGAAAGTATATGGGAAAAGAAAACTTTTGAAATCTCCTTTCCAAAAACCAAGTAAGGTAACAACTTTTAACTAGTAAGAGATTGGCAATTTTTCTCATATCTTGTCCAACTTGCTAAGTAACACAAGTTTTTCTGAAAGAAAATTGTGAACCAATTCCAAGAAACGCAGCAGCTGAACCATTAGCAGATAGATAAAGGAAACTTAACCTGGGAAAAGAAAAAAGCTATCAATTTTTTAGCTTGATTGCTGATGAGTTATATATGACTATCCATGCATATTTACAATTTTGTGAGAACAAGAGAGGATGTTGTTAGGCCTTTATTTGACAGACTATACATGTATAACAAGGCATATGTGAGCACTAGTCAATGTGAAAGAACCATGTCGGAGTGCTTTTTCTTCTTTCTACAGCAAATGAATGATCAAGGGAGTTGTTAAAAGCTTGCGGACTTTAGTTTTTTGATTGGCACATACAGGACTTGTAAAAGTAAAAAATAGGAAAAAGTGGAGGTTAGAGAGAAATAGTTTTGATAGTTTCTTTATACAAAAAGAAAAGGAGCAGTCTTTTCCTTTTACACGACTTCCTTCTATCGTATTTTCTAAAATCCTTCATTGGAACAATTTGATACGGTAAAGAATAAAGAAAAGCTTAATATGTTCAATAAGTAGTTTTTTCTTATACTTTCTTATAATTTTAATCCTTCATTTTTCCTTTATATTGCTATCATCTGTCTTGAAATACCGCGATATTTAGACAAACTTAGTTAAAGAATGAGCGATAACAATGAGAAAAAATAAATCCTTCAAGTAGTAGATTGTTTTCACTCTGTCAAAATACATTGTAGTGTATAAATAGCGTGTAAAGCCGTCTATTTACTTTAACATTTACTATGTAAAGCCGCCTCAAAAATTAAAATCTTTCACCAAATCAAACACATCATTAAATGAATGCGTTTGATGTATGAGTTGATATTATGAAGTCATTCAACTTTTTCTTTGATGCAACAATAACTGTTTAATTTAATATGTTAAAATTAAAAAGCTTTCCAATTAAAATGATTTTATATTCGTTCTACTAACGTACTCAAATTCCTATACACTGACTATATCTACAGTCGCTGACATTGAAATGTAGTAAATCTGTGCTACCATCTCAATGATATAAATAAAGTTTCAAAGGAAAGGTTTGCAAGGCAGCAAACGTTTTCTCAAAATGTATAATATCCCCACTTTTACTCGTTTCATTTCCATCCAGATTGAAATCAAAGACAAGTTTGATTAATGTAACTGCATACTCGTCATGGCATAACTTCATAAGATGAAGGAAGAGCAAGGTTTTTGAAAACAACAAGAATAAGAATTTATTCTTGTTTTACTTCCTTCCTAGCAGTTTCTCTTTCATGAAGGGGAAACTATTTGACGGACAAGGTTTTAATTAAGTTTTTGTTACAGAGTCTAAACTGGAATTTAATGCAAAGCTTTCATGCAAGGGCAACTTTCACTTTTCTCATTTTCTCTCAGATGCTGTACCTTGTGTTTTGATACAAAAACTACCAAGGAGTAAAATTTATAACGCCCTTTTTCAATTGGATGATTTTAGATCGTTTATTTAGATTAAAGACTCATGTCTAACTCTTGGGAGCAAAGAGGCGGCAAGTTTTAATAAAAACTGCATTGTGCTAATACACTTACATCATCTTCTATAATACTTTGATTTTACTAGTAGACGTAGACTAAATATTAAACTTTACCGACTGATGATACCCTGCAAGTTTTATGAATAATCAATGACACGTTGGCACCTTACTCAAATTTTAACTTTGAAAAGCATTTATTTTTTACGTTCAGTGAGTAAAAATAACACCCAGTTTGAGCAAGTAAATTGTAATTTCTTCCAACGTCTTATTATGCAGTGTATAGCCTGGCTAGTGCACAGATTAATATTTTTATACTGCTGGGAAACCCCTTAACCCTAAATGTTCCTGGTGGCTATATTTCATTCCTTGTCTATTAAAAGAAACTTTATGCTCCTGTAATGTCATGGCTCTGATATGATAGGTCCAAATAAAGTGAAGAGAGTATTTGATTGCCTTTCCCATTTTAACTTTAGGATTCTCTACTTCGTCCATCTTCGATTTTCATTTTATTTTCCCTATTTCTTTTCATTTACTACCCAAAAGGAAAGTATCATCATCATCATCATGTCTCTGTTCTCAGATCCCTTTTCCTCTTCCAAAAACCAGTTATTACAATTTAATGTTCACTGCACCAGGAGACTAAACTGAGGGGCATGCACAGAACGCAAACTATAAAAATGATAATATTGAGTTGCTGGAATGGAGCTAAACCCGCAATTTTGCACTGCCAGAGCATAAACCTTCTTCTCACGTTTCAATAAGCCACTGATTTCCTCTCTTCTCTAAATCGCTTGCCCACTACTGCAAAGCAACAATCACTCAGCGTCAAGGCTGCTTTTTAACGAAGGGATTCAGTTCATTCTGATGTGACGTGCAAGGCAATAAAGGGTCGTCAAAAAGATTTTTATTCATATTTTACTGCCTTCTTGAGAATCAGAGAAGATTTCCTTTGGTCTTACACAAATATGCTTTGAACGGTTTGCGTCACTCCAATATCTCTTTTTGAAATACATTACTACCACTAATCTTGTCTGAATTTTTGTCTAACACTGAGAAAAAATTTAGGCGTAGGTATATTATGTTTAGAATCAAAACTGTTTTTCTGCTTGTTCCAATTTTTAAAAAAAATGACTAGAATTCATTACTTCTTTTCAGGAATTCGGGGCAATACGATTTCTCCTGCTTGCTACTGGATGGACTGGACTTGCAGCCTTTAATAAAAAAAGCAGGTAAAACATGCTATTTCAAAATATAATTGCGTTCGTTCGTTCATTAAATAGTTATTAGTTCATCTTTTTATATGTACATGTAAGTTCATAACTACAAAGGTAAATGCACCAGATTAGAGTTGATATACAGATAAAAAGTTACACTCTATGGAATGTACTTCACTGGCATGACGGCACGTGCACAAATGCATATCTTTTTTCTCTTAAAATTGCGATAAATCCCCACTCTCAAAAGTTTTGTTTGTATAAAAATATCCAAAGTAAACGTTTCATATGTACTTTAATTTTAACTTATTGAGTTTTGAAGAGGATATTATTATAATAGCCCCAGGATCCAAACTGCTTTCCAGGAGTGCTTTGAGTAGAAAAACAAAAGAAAGAAAATTAAACGGATATGAAATTGTGATAAAGTTTTTTGTATTCATCTTCTTGTTCATCAGCTACAAACAATAGAAAAGGAAAGAACACGTGCAAAATCCTAGTTTATTCTACCCATTGTTTTTTTAAATCTTTTATTAAGGTTCGTTTCCTTAAACAAAGCTTGTCTTAAAGGGAAAGTGTGAGAGAAGGAAACACATTTTTAACTTTTGTCTACGCTTTTTGAACCACAGATCAAAGAATATTTCTTTACTTACTTTAAAAGACAGAATCATCGTACAAGTTTAACCTATACAGTACAATCTCAGTGTGTGGGCAGACTAAAAATTGCATTTTATTTCCACTGCATTTCATGATGATAAGATGATCATGATGATGATGACATTCATTTATTACAGAAGGACATTTGGAAAAGGTTCTAAAATGTTTGGCAGTGCTCTCGTGCTTTCTTTTTGTACTTACTTGAGGCATTTGTACAAAAACTGCATTCTGGAGGCACTAGGCACTTCAAATAACAGAGTAGATAGAGTAAAATGAGAGCGAGAAATAAAGCAATAAATGTTAAATACAAAAAGACACTAGAAATTCATACAGCTCTTCTTACATTTCTTTGCTTTGTTTAATATCATTGTTCACGAATATTTTTTATATCAGATGAATTCATCCTTTGCCTAAAGCTTTTTTTCACGAGCTTCAGTTACGAAAGATTTTTAGGGAGAAAGAGTGTCTTTGAGAAACGGGAACTTTCACATTTTTATACCAAGTACGTGAAGATGAGATGGTTCGGTATAAGACGGAGTCGAATAACATGCAGCGTGAATAAAAATGAGAAATGCAGTTTTTGTTAAACTTTCTCTATTGTATTATCCTTCTTCTATTAAATATAACCAACGATAATACAAAAACAAAACATTTAAATGCATATACAAAGCTAAATCTTTTTCTTGTTAACATAATTTCAGTTTTTATATCATTTCGTTTTAGAAGAAAAATTACATTAACAACCAGATGAAAAAATGAAAGCAATGGAAGGAAGTTAGAAAACAAGGAAGATGGATGTGACCTGAGGCGTGTTCTTAAAGCGGAAGGGGTGTGTATAAGCTTACTGGTTGCTTTCACTACAAAGACTTTTTATATGCGTGACTGTAGACTGTATCATATTGTGCTGCAAACCTATAGTGTAAAAAGTCTTGGTGTTTATAATATATATAATCTCTATACAATCTATATAAAATTATTGTTATACAAAGTTTTGTAAAGAACATTATTTTATGCTTCAAGTGTGATGTAAAATTTAGGGAAAGCATAGAGTACTTCAAGGTCGTAATGTATAAGGTCAAGTGTGCATTATAAACTACTTGACTGTCTTATATACAGACTTAATAGAAGGTTGTTGGTAATTTTGTCCATTTCAGTTAGTTGTTGGCTCCTTTGTTTGTTTTCTGCCTCAATTGTTGATCTTCTATCGGCTAGTCAACCTTTTGAAATGGAAAATTCGATTTTCAGGCTCCAGTCCACTATATTTTGAGTATTTAAAGACTTTAGAATTTGATGATATCCAATAAAATATAATTAATGGCTGAAAATTAATTCGGCTGATGAGAAATTCCCTGAAATTATGACTAGAATGATAACAGCGTTGCAATATGATTAGAACGGCGCCACTTCTTGAGGCTCCTATGTGATAAGTTGGGTGCCAGTCTACCGCCTTTAGTTGACGAGACCAAACAGCAAAGAAACAAATTGACGAATTGAAATAAAAATGGAATAAAAGTTTGTATTACTTATAATAAACTTGGAACAAAACACAATATTTCGCAGCATAGAAATCTGTTGTTGTTCTAGCAGTTCTTAATGATCACTACTTGTATGTATCTATTGTGAAGAGTTCTCTCCAATTTATATAATTATGTATGCACTTAATATCAAGAGCTTGTACTTTTCTCGTTCTTTGCAATAAAATAATGATTACGTATATATCCAATTCGACTCATTCATTATTACTCCTCAATGCGTTGTTATCTGTCATGGTGTTTTGTTCCGCTGTAATTATGTAAAATATGGGAAGCATGGGGGATGCTACATAAACTTTGCTGTTGTACGAGAACTTTATGATTATTATCATTTCAACTCCTCTTCCTCTAATGTCAATTCCGCAGTGCAATAAGCAAACAAAAGCAGTTATTCAATATTGCTACTATGAACTGTATTTCCGGAAGAGACAAACCATAACATTAGCATCATCGTTGCTAAATTCTCTCCTTGTATGCAACTCTACGACAACCGCTTTCACGATATCATTTTCTTTTCCTAGTTGTTTTGCTAACTGAAGTAGTCTTACTAATTTATAATCTCATTGCCGATGTAACGACCGCTGTGTGCACGTTACGTGTGCTCCATCCTAAGTCGTTTTTGCGCTACTCTTCTCTCCTTCCTTTTTCCCATTTAATAGACACAACTTTTGCTTCCTAATGGGCTAAGCTGTTGGAGTCCTTTGGAGTCACTTTGTAATGTATCAGTAGGAGGTAGATGGGACCAGCATTCTACAGAATATGTATTCGTTCTTACAAAAACACACAAAATACAAATACGAGATTACACTTTCCCATTATTGCATTTGCATTATGTACTAAAATTGAGAAAACATTTCAATCCATTGTTTGTATCAGGTCTCGATTAAGCTTTCGGTGGTGGTTGAGGGATATATAGTAAAAGAGGAAAATGAAAAAGGAGATCTCAGAGTACTTCAATTGCCTTTTGTTTTCAGTTTTTGTTAGTACGGATACATATCTCCTTCAGTAAATGACGACATGGAAGACTTGTAGGAATGTATAATGTGCGTCTCATTCTGTGATGGAATACGAGGATGATGATGATGTAGATGTCAAAGCTTTCTTTGGAATTGTATTTTGTTTAGCCTCAGTCGGTAACTCGTTCTGTCGTCAACATTTTTCACGTGTACATAAACATGAACGTTATTTTTGTTCTTTCTATTTTACATTAGCACCGATAATCAGCAAAATAGATGTTTTAGTAGCATCATGTGTTTCTTTTGCTGACACTTAATGTGTCTATACAAATGTGCTGATTTTCTAACCAATTCCTTGAATCGTCATCATCATCATTAAGAAAGCATATGCAAAAACTGCATGTTTTTCCACCCAACAAGCAACAACAATATTAGTCGAGCTACATGAAAAGCATATTTTTAAATAGTAAAACTTAACAAGCATGCACGCAAACTTGGTAAAGAAAAGTCCTTGTCAACTTCTTCCTCTTTATATACATATATATTAAGGATGTGCCGACAACTTGAGTTTAGCACAAAACAGCAAAAAGTATAGAAACTGGAAGTATATAAATTCCTGCAAAACTTTAGTGCTACCGTAATATACAAAATGATCGTGGCGGAGATGGTGACAGAGAAGAGACAAAAGCCAACTTAATGTGTTTCAATATCCTTTTACTGCTTCGTTTTACTATTTACAATATTCTTCCTTCTTTTTAACCAATTCCGTTTCCTTTTATGTTTCTTGACTTGGCTTCGTCTCCACTAACTGGAATCATTCTTACTTTTGTCTCTATTTTTCTTTATTTCTCTCTTGTTAGACTTTCAATCGACATCATCATCATTTACTTCCTGCAACAGAAGAAGACTTTGTAAAAGAGTTGGATAGAATAGTGGGGGGATAGAGCCGCATAACGAACAATTCTTTAAAGTGCTTTTCTCTTCATCCTTCCACATAGACCTTTTTATGGGTGTCGGATTGTAGAAAACTCGTTTTTGCGAAAATCTTTGGTGGTACACGATAGTTTGGGTTTCTACACTGGAATGAAGTTGTGGAGCAGTTCAACCGTGTTTGCAGGATTCCTTCTTTTACAATTTTTATGTGTTCCGCTTAGTATTCTTTGCTTGAAGGATAAATTCGATATGGCACAATTATGCACGGTATGTATCATCAAGAAAAAATATTACTCGTTTACTTACGTACCATCATCATCTAATGTTTGTTAGATCTCACAGTTTCCAGAATGAGAAATTTAAACTAAGAAAAGAATCGAATAAGTAATATTGGACAAAGAAAACATCCAAAACCAAGTTTCAGCAGATTAAGCTTAAAAAGACAATATTATCATCATTGAAGTCAATTATAAAGACTTTTTATATAAAAAGTATACTA
>JAANSO010003752.1:0-10951 GCA_036507315.1 Lepidocyrtus fimetarius | reverse complement strand
GAGCTTTTTCTTTGAAAGTAGTTTTGTTTCAGCAGAGAAAATAGGTGTAATGAATAATACGAGCTTTGCTGTGAGTTTCAGAGGTTTTTCCATTAAAAAACCTTTTCAGTTTTCTCATTCTCTTTTGGAGGTTGCTTTTTACTTCGTAGCTGGTGTGGTGTAAGTGGGTGTGGACCGCCTTCTTTAATTAGTGACGGATATGAAAGAGAATTTAGGAGACATTCAAACAAAAGGGTTGGCATATAAGAATATGCATATTATATAAAATCTACAAAATTCAGCCACATGCAATGCTAGGGTCGTTTTAATCAACGAAACAAGCATGCTCTCTCATTAAAGCTTTCTTTTATTCGCTCATTTCATCAAAAGGAGAGTATAGTGAGCGGGTAAAAAACTTAGCAAGGGAGTTTTTGCTTAACTCAAGCATAATCCTTTTCCACTTCCGTTTTTCAGAGAGTTCTGCTGGCTCCTTTATAGTCATTTATGCTGCTTAGACCCAAAGAAAAGTGTGAATGTGAATGCTTTTGAGTGAGAATGAATAGTTGAAAATGGTGGATATTAATTAGAGTCGGCTTTTCTTTAGAGAGAATTTGCATGTTTAATTGATGGTGTAATATCGTGGTGGGCTGGGTGGAGCAATGGCTTGCGCAGCGAATCAAAACACTTTTGGTATTTTGGCAATGTTAACAAAGCTGCCGTGACCCCGATCATAGCGCTAAATAGAGAAATTAAACAACTATGACGTTGGTGGCGGTGCTAATAAAACAATAAATTGAAGGCAGTCGTAATTATGTAATGAAGAGTGACGCAATCTGTCAACCTCACTTTCTTTATTAAAACTATCCGAACTTGTGTTTTAGTACATTTTGCATAAATTTACAAAAATAGTTCACAAAGCGAAAATATTTATTACACCTTAAATAAGTTCAAGTACGTATTTTCCCTATTTTTTGTCATCGCACCCTTCTCATTTCACATTCATCTTATCCTTCCATTTCTTTCGAAATGAGGGAGTCATTCTTAAATATTACGCAAATGCTGCTGTGTAGCACTTTACAAAAAGCGGGTGCATTTGCTTGAGCTTTGTATCTCCCTAGACAACGCAGAAATATACGCACTATTTCACATTTATACTAGAAAGGATAGAGCTTTTACCACAGAAACGGGCCCGTTGCCTTCTGCCACACGATCTGAAAGAGAAAAAAGCAGCGGTGCATTTATCGATTTTTTCCGTGCCACTCATTTCTTTTTCACAAAACTCTACTTTTTTTCTGTTGCTGCGTCTGCTACCAACACAACGTAATATCCCATCACATGTCCCTGTTTTTTATAAACAACTCAGGTTATGGCTGGTTTAGGGGAAAGAGCATTGGATCCGATGAAAAAAGTGAGTGACGGTGCGTGAATAGAATGCCCTTTGAAAGTGCAAGTTTTTTGATATTGCAATTTCCATTCCGCTTTTTTTATATTTTGCAAAATCGTCTGCAAAATGTATGCAAATAAAAATAGCCAAAGTTGTTTATTTTTACTAATTGCATTTAACTACTAAATTAAATTCTTCTTTGTCATTATCATTGGATTTATATTATTGTTAATAACCTTTATTTTTTGAGTGGCAGCATTCTGTACTTTAATATTAGTTGTGCGGCTCTTTAGCCTACGAGCGAAAAAGAAGAAACAAAGCTGGGCAACCCACCACAAAATGAGAGTAAATTGAAGATGACAAGATTACAACTTTTAATGGCCATGTGTGTTGTGTGCTTCATATAGAGGACAGTTTTTTCATTGCCGTTCGTTCACTTAAACACACATTGAGTAAGCAATTAAACCTTTTTGTCTGCTTTAATATAAGGATTATTATCTATGAAAGTGCTTAAACAAGCAAAAAATAAAATAGATATTTTAATGGTTCAACCAATGCTCCCTAGGCTTTTTCATATAGCGATACTTCTGTAATGACATGCTGTGGTAGCAATTTTTTCCAGGGAACAAAGAAGGGAAAAAAGAAATTAGCATTAATTCCTTTTCTTCATCAAGTTTAGGAAATCATTCCCAATAATCAATCCGTAATCAATAACGAATGAAATAATCCCTTTTCCAAATCAATCACTCGGCAATAATTTCTGAAACCTTTTGTCCTTTTGAACAAGCTTCTTTGTTCTATTCTGATTTTCCTAAATTACTAATCTAATATAACAAATGTATTGCATTTATGCATGGAAAGCTTGAATTTAATTAAAGTTAACCGAAAATAAAAAAGTCCTTGATAGAAATCTTACAAAATCTATTCCACAATTCTGACCTAAGTTTACATCCGAATTAAATAAATAATATTGTAAAATATATACAATTAATCAATCCAAACATACTCAATTGGGGACTGCTTACATAATACAAATTTGCTGACAATGTCATTCCGTTTTGTGAATATTTTACCGGCTTAATACAACTTAAAATTTGACCAATTTTGTACAAAGTTTGTAGTGACAACGGTTGAATTTTTAGTTACATGTGTCCAAGTCATGTGCGGTTATACTCAGTCACGCAACCTTCTCGACAATTATTATTTTTATTTCCCTTATTTTCATGAATGATATCAAGTAGGGAGCGGATTGGTAATTCCCGGTTTTTTCCTGCCACGCATACATGTTTACCATTATTACCGTAATGATGTAGTGTACCTAGGTCGTTTTCATCGTGATCCTTCCCCAGGGGAGCGGAAAAAATAAGTAATGTGAAGAGATTTTTCACTTTATACTTACCTCAGAAATTCCGAAACCATCAGCGAAAATTACTCAGTTAGCATTTGAATATTTGGTTAATTAAAACAGCTAATATTAAATTACAGCGTTTAGAAACTATATGCAGATAAATAGATTGCCAGAAGATACTATTCTAAAAAGTAAGCGAATTTTCATGGAATGATTCGATACTAACGTAACTGCTGATTAGGATTAAATTCTTGAAATCTTTCCTTATCTCTCCATGCCGGACCTCATAAAATGACCGTCCTCAAAACTAGCTCCGGGTTAAGTAATTTTTTTACAAACAATTTCCCGCTTTCATTTTTTCATTTATTTGTTCTACTGGAAAGATCGCATCGTCGGACAGTTTGACAGAACATCATCATCATTTCTTCCAAGCTCTTTTTGATGACTCTCATCACTTCCAACATTCTCTTCCCTGGAAGCTTTATTCATTAACTTTTTTAGATTTTCCCCTTTTGTTCATACTCTGTTCAGACATGTGTATATTAATACTTCATACCTATGTTTTTACGAGTTTTTTTCGCATTAACTCTCCTTCCTTGGCCTGTGCATTAGGAGTAGCCCGTGTATTTATTTGGTGCCAAAGTTATCAGAGTGGACGAGGCAGTGAATGAGTTTCTTTCCACCAAAGTTATGTTTGATGGCTTCTAGCGCTAACGAAAAGGAGAAGGTAATAATAATCGACGCTACTACTTAACTTCCATTATGTGTATATGACCAAAGAACACTGCATTGTTCATTTAATGAATTCTCCAACTTTCGTTTTTCTCCTGGCAATAATGAGTGGAGAATGGAGCCTGTAAAAAACTTGGAATCAATACGAGAAAGTATGCAATGCCGGTATTATTACTTATTTTACAAAGGAATAAAGAAGACTTTTCTATAGAATATTTTATAAATTATGCCGATGAATTCTCTAGTTTTCCTGTGTTTGCACTAATGAAGATAAGCAAAAGAGCAGAAAGAAAGCTTGCCATTAGTCATTATCTTTTTTGATACGGTTGGACTTTCACTAGAAAAAAGCTGTTGTTTGATATTGGCCCTAAATGATTATGACGATGGAAGGAGATGGTGGCTATGTTTTTGTATTTGATGACGATGAAACCGTTGATGAAAGAAAATGAAGACAAGAAATATTAAATTACTCGTGTATACACAGCATGGACCAATTATGACTCGGTGAAAACTAAGAAAAGGCAATGGCTGAGAAAATGGGAAGAAGCAATTGATTTGCTGTCTTTCCATCTCCTTCTTTTTTCTCTGTCAGTTTTCTTTTATGATGCTGATTAACAGGGAAAGCAAGTTTTTTTAGCTGTTAACGCTCAAATGTCATTCTATTTTGCTCGATAAAAATGACACGAAGTTGGAGAAAGCCAAAGGAAAGCGAAAAAGAAGCTTAATTATTGCTGCTTCATACTCACAAAATCTAATTAAAACGGATCTTTTATTACTATGTTTATCTCTTGTTTAATACTCATTAATGCAAGAAATGACGAAATTCAGGGAAAATGAAGTTTGTATTTTGCCTATATGAATAATCTGGGAATATTTTGAATCACATGTGAACTAATAAAAATGCTTAGTTGCTATTTCACTTAAAACGCAGGCCGGATAGCAAGAGAAACCACGTAACATAAAATCCGTTACTTTGCAAACCGTATAAGCATTATTTTCTCGGACAGGGTCCGCACAATTTTGTGTACACGCGTAAGAAAAGAAAAAGAAGTGTGTTTTCCTATCATTTCCTTTTCGTTGCGTTCTTGTTATGGTCAATGCTCTCCTCTCTTTTATGTTCTTTCTTTTTTCGACGGGATGGTCTATACAAACTTATAAAAATGCATTGTTTGTCCTTGAAATGGATTTAGGCTATGTTTGTGTACAGTGGTCGCTCATTTTTCATGGCAGCTCAACTTTCAAATGTAGGGTATGAAGATACAAGAAAATAGGAATATTTGCAAGTGCAGCAAAACGGTTATTTTCTCTAAAGGGCCTTGTCATTCCGATCGGTTATCAACTTTTTATTAAAGGAATGTTACGCAAGTGGAACTTTTTAAAGCTTAAATACTGTCACTTTATTATTTAATTATTTTACATTATAGAAGTTAAGATGCTTGAAAACCAGGTAAGGCAAGCTAAGGTTCATAATCAGCAAAACTGACATTGTCAGCAAAATTTTAAAATCGTAGCAATTTTTATTTATTTGATAATTTTACGTTTCCGATTTACCTGAAATTTTAACGGTTCATTTGACAAAAAATCTCATTTGGCGTCTACAATTTTAAGTGGGCAGTAATAAGATGAGAACCCTGGGCCCTGGGGAATAAAAATCTGTTTGTAATTAATTCTGCATTTTCCAACAAAATTTAATTTCAAGTTTGACTTGAGCTTGATAATATTCGGAACGAATTTGATCATTTTTTTGGTACAAAAATAAAAACCGAAAAGCGAATTACGTTGGTTTGACGAAATCGTAAATATTGAAATAGATGTTTATCATTAAAGATTTCTCCGTTCTTCATCTAATTTTCTCGCTGAAATGATAGTTTTTTTCGATAGGCGGAAATTCACTCTTGGCTTTTGGCTTGTTCTTGTTATTTTCCTAATCCTATGTTGTGACTCTTGCCACTCTCTATTTTGTCAAGTAATTTGGCGAAAGATCTTGAATAAAATGTGGAGGGCTCGGGAGCAATAAATCCTTAAAGAGGCTAGTAAAACGTAAATCAATTTCTCTTGAGAGACAATAATAATACTAATATCACCAAAATCAACAGAAAAACCAAAATAAAAGCTTTTATGAAGAATGTGCTTTTTTCAATCCCGTCGGAGACCTAAACAAGGATTAAGTAAAGAGAAAAGACGTCAGCAAAGGTTTTCTGGTTACAAAACTTGTTAAAACAGAGACAAAGCAAACACACGTGCGTTTTTCTTACATGATAGGCTTACATGATTTCTTTACAGAAAATAAAGATTAAATCGAGATTTGCTAATTTTTTCCACTTTTATTTGTCAATTGGATTACAATTAATTATTTAAGGAGGATGGTTGATGCATCTTTTCTTATATCACTACAAAATCAAAGAAATAATTTTTATCGACTTGTTTCCCTAAAGAAAAACAAGAAAAAGGCAGAAATAGACATGCTTTACAAATTTGGCTCGTTTTGAGAAATAAAATTTTGAAATCTATTTTTAAACAAATTCGCTTAATAATTTCCTCTTTTTAATAGATTTTACTTGTAAAATGCTTGGTTCGTGTATAATGAGAGGGAATGAGCTTTAAAAGATTTTTACGCAAGACTAACTAAACAGCTGAAATTTCAAAAAGATTCATTTCATCTTCTTTCATTTCACCAATCGTTTTCAATGAATATTAAGAGCAAAAAATAAGTGTGGATAAGTTAACTGTTTGAGCGTAGCATTTAAACTGAGAATAAAGCTGGTTATTTGCCCTTTTTTACTTGTTTACACAGTTTTTCAAGACATGTTTTGGCGTGTGTGAATTGCAAAGAGTGTGTTAAATTTCTTTTTCTTCATCTCTTGCGTAATATAAATTGAGATTTTTTGTAAATTAATGCGAAGAGAATGTGAATGCCTGTTATGCTTCCTCTTTAAAAACGCGAGAGTTAATCTAAATCTTCTCGCTTTTCCCTACTCCTTACTGTTTTTTATAATGACGAGGAGACGAAAATGAGTTTAATTTAAGCTTTTGCAAACATCTGCTGCTGTTGTTTTTATGAAAGATATTCTTTTAAAGAGCTATTTAGTTATGTTACACTACTGTCAAATTTCCTTCTTAGTTCGTTAACGATAATTTTTCTAAAATTTTACAATAAAGTTCTTTCCCCACGTCAACTTTAATTTCTGTTTATGCAGGCAGTTTGCCTAAGCTATTGAAAAAATGAGATAAGTTAAGTTTTATAAGTACTACTTTTCCGGGGATAATCAAGTTGGTATTAAAAATGTTCAGTTGCCAATCTGCTTTAATGATAAAATTTTACGTAGAAGGAAGGAAATGAGCTCAATCGTTTTTCAAAACTTGATGAAATGATTATAAGCGATTTTTTGCTAAAAAAAATAAGTATTTAACTTCGTAGTTACCTACATAATCGTCATTGCCATCGATTGAAACATCTTCAGCGTCCTCCTCCTCATTTCCTTGTTCATTTTCTTGCTTGTTTCAATTTCATTTCTTTCATCGTTTTCTAGAATTATTACAAACAACAACATGGCCACAATCAGTCTCTAAAGGCGAGTTGTTGTTCTAACTTTTTATAACTTTGGTGTTTTTAGATTGAAAGAAATAGACTTTTAATGCAAACCAATACATTCTTAAACCTCTTCGCTATCTTGTTCCTTTTCCAGCTAATATCAATTATAAGCTCATGAGCATGATTGGTGTTTGTGCCTGGTTAACCAGACAGCAAAGTTTTTTCTTGGCAGAGAGAAACTAAAAAAGGAAAGTGGATCTCTTTTTTATCCTTTTCCTAAGTTGGAGTAGTTAATTGAATAAATTCCCTAATTCCCAGCTTGTTTTTCAATGTCCGTAGGAAAGAGCTTCAAAAAAGATTAGAGAAACAAGCAGCTGTGATACCTTTTTTGTCTTTTTACCTTCTTTTTTTAATCAATACTTTCTTCTTCATGGAGAATGAAATTAGAAAAATTACACAATTTAAAAAAAACCCACAGTTTTTATACTTGGAAAAATACGGAATGACTTTTTGTCATATATAATTATGTTACAAATCTTCTCTTTCAATCCTCTTTTTATGGTTGTATTGAACAAGGAAGAAATTAATTCCTTTGTTACTAAACACCCTCGGTTTTTAAAGAACTGGAGCGAGAAAAAAATAAAAAAATTTTCTCCATTAGCATTTTAAACGATGACGACATAGATACCAGCCGTATAAAAAGGCAATCTTTGTATTGCGTAATAAAGAAAAAAGTAATAACTGGGGTACAGTTTTAATGCTTCCCCCTTCGTAAATCATTAGCCCGTGCTCCTCTTCACTTTTTTAAAAACACAGATTTACCACTTTGTAATTCAATACGAAATTAACGGTGGTCCATATTTTCTCTGGCATTCTATGGAAAAGCTTAGAAAAGCAAAGTCTCGCGGTATTTTTAGAAAACGAATCTCCCTTGAGACGTGAAATGGGTCTGGCTGAGTATGTTAAAAAAATTAGGAAAAAATAGAGAAAAAGGGGAATGAGATGAGGAAAGAGAGAGTGGAATTAGCGAAAAACTTAAGACAAGAACTAGAATTAGTTCAACTTCTCCAGAATTATTTAGACAAGCCACAAGAAAAACTCGAAAGATAATACGCGAGCTTGCTAATTGGAATTCTAGATAGATGAAAATCAAGATTCTCTCTTGGCCTTTCCCTTTTAATTTTTATTCTGTTCTTTCCTTCCTTTTTTCTGACTTTTCCTCTCCTATTCATACTTTAATCATCTTTTATCACCGTCATCAACGTATTCATCATTATCGGTTGGATTTCACTAAAAAGTTTATTTTACACAATCTTTTATCAGATGTAGATTTCTGCTTTTTGATGAAACTAACCTTTACTAAGTTTGATCTATACAACGTAAAAAATGAAAATTCTGGTGAAATTTTAACGAGTTTGTACTTTGACTAATAAGGAAACAATGGGACTACCAGATTATAGACTTTCCCTGGTAAAATCTAAGGTTTTATAAAATAGAATGTGGTATCTGATGATGAAGATGCTGTTATCCTTGCACGTACACTGCTATCTCTTCATCCAGAATCTATTCAAACCCACTTACCTTTTTTCTCTTTCATTGGCAAGTTTGTTTCTGCAAGGCAAGCAAGAACAAGAGAAAAGAGTTTTAAGAGATTCTAATTTTGTCTAGCGTAATCGCCCTTTGTGATAGAAGTTAATTTCCCAAGTTTTAGAGAAAATGAGAGCCACTTTCTAATTTTTAAGGTAGTTGCCCTTTCACTCTTCCCCTCCTTCAACACATTCTGATTGGATAAACCTAGTTATTAACAAGATCTGCTGCAATCATCTAATGGGCAATGTATAATTCATGGTTGACTATAATTCACACGAGGAAGCTGCTCCGCATGCAAAAGTTATGCGTAGTTACATGCATTTCTTACGTAATACTTTCTTCTAAGGAAGAAAAAATACTTAGCAATACTAGACTAATTGGGAAGTCCTGCAGTTTCACATTCATCTCCAGAAGGTGAAATGAGCAACCCATGGAGAAAAGTTAATTGGGGTTGAGCAGGCAGGAAAAACCCGACCTGTATACATTTCAAAAACTTTTCTTAAATATTTGTTCGTGTCTTTGAAAAACTCTGAAGTGGTTACTTTCTCTCCATGTGCTACCATCGTGTCCAGTTGGGTATAAAAAAGTAAAATTAGAGACAAACTCATTCTCTTTCACCTCTCTGCTAATAACAAGGTAGATTTAGTAAAAATGGTCAACATGATTCAGTCACATTAACAGCTTGGAGTCACACAACAAATTTTCTTTAAGAAAAAACATATCCGATAATTAGCCAAGCTTTTAATGATTCTTCCATATTGTGAGTGTAGCACTTTGAAAAGAAAAAGCATTTGGAAAAAATAGTCCTTTTGATTTTTCCCTTTTTTGCAGGAAGCCTTGCTGAAGTACGGCAAGACATGCAAGGGACTCATTACGCCCTTCACGATAAATATATGGGAAAACAAACAAAGAGTTATGTATTCTCTTACATCAGTGGATATTAAGATAATTACTTTTTGGTGTAAGCAAAAAGGATACATTAAATAAGGTTTTCATAGGCATTGAGGAAACAAGGATTGGTAGAAAATAGGGTTGCACTAAATTTTTGGGGCTTTCCTGTGGTTTTGATGAAATAAAAGCACGGATTAATTAAGTCAATTAGAAATAAAATAATAAACTACGGAAATGTCAAATTAAAATTGAAAAGGTTGGAATAAATAATTATATGGAAACGACGAAATTATGAAAAATGTGCAAATAAAATTTAAGAAACGGTGGTAAACAAAACTAAAATCACTTAAGGAACACATACAAATAATTTAACAATCTTAACTGCTTATCGACATTAGGCTAATGCGTTTTATAAGATATTCCAATCCAAATAGATTTATAAAATATTTTAAATGCCGATATATGCTTAGTGCCCATTATCTCGCTTTCTTTTCTAAATGAAAAATAAATTCGATGGAGTTTGTAAGAAAAGCAATTACAAAACGCAAACAAACTTTGCTTAGCCATTAACTCCATAATTCACCTTCAAACTTTTCTCATATCTAATGAGAACGATAATAGCTCTCATTTTCTCTGTCATTGATTGAAGTGTTGGATTTGACTTCGTTTTTTAACATGTAAACGTAAAGGAAAGTTTTGTGTCCATTTAAAACCACCGCCGCACCTTCCCCCATCACCATCACTTAAAAATCAACCGCTTTTAATGAGAATAAACTCTAGCAAAAGAGGCGGGTCATTAAATTTAGATGAATTTAGGGCTCATAATGAACTTTAATTTTGGAAATGAAGACATTACTTTTAAGTATTTGTGATTGGGTTACTCATAAAAAACTGTCTATCTGTTTATCTTGTCATTTCCCTTGAGAGAAATAACTCGATAATTTTTGCAGGTTTTTATAGCAATCAATTATGACAAAATCGTCTTTGTTTCTCTCGGGGCTTATTAAAAGGATAAATTATGTTTTTAAATACGGTTTTGCGTTTTTTTACAAAGTTAACTAACGTAAAAGCAAGGAAAGAGTGTTTTTGGATGAAATCTACATAAGAAATAGATGATTATAAATTAAACTTTTTACTGCAAATAAAAATGGGATGTATTTTCATTTAAAAATGAAAACAAGTTTTTTCCATGGATAAATTATGGTTTAATCAATTTCAATGTTTTAGTAGAACTACCGTTGTTTCGAGTTTATAATTAACTCAACCTATTTAAGAAAATTATAAGGAATTTCTAATGACTTTGTATCAAGTATTTTAAAATATTCTGATTCAGATTTTTCAAAATTGTGGCTTTCCAATTGATAAATTCGATAGAATACAGAAGACTAACAGTCGGGTATTAAGTGTGACAATTCGCTATAAGCGCAATATTTTCTACACTTATTCTCCAGCATTTGAGCTTCAAAAAATGCCATTTTTTATTAGCCGAATCCAC
>JAANSO010003751.1:0-10953 GCA_036507315.1 Lepidocyrtus fimetarius | reverse complement strand
TTGACTTGATCAAAATGAGTTATTCGTTTTCCCTGAGCAAACGACGATCTGTCCTTAATGGGTTTAAAAATTCGAGACAGCTCCCATCCCACACATTTCTCTTTCATGACAATCCTTTGTGACGTGGATGAGCAACGGGCTTTTGCAGATTTTGACTCAAATTAAACTTTTCATGACGGAGTTTTCTTTATATATTTAAATATTACAAATGAATTGAAGCGGTTTTTGCACAAAAGCAGAAATTCAAATTAAATGACCCGTTACACAAACCGTTAAGAATATAAAGGTTTTTACTATTTGTAAACAAGTTAGTCCATTCTTTAAGAACTTTGAACTAAGAACCGGAACTTTATTTTTATGTTTAAACTAGAAGGGAATGTTTATGAATGATTAAATTATGATTTTTAAATAACAAAGGCAGTTAACACAATATCAAAAGCTAAAGTAATATAAATGGCAAGTCAGTATACTGAAGGTTGTCAGTTCGTGGCTAAATCATCTACAATTTTACTCATTTTTGACTGTTTCTGCTAATCCTAAACTTTGGTGTTTTTTCAACGCAGCTTAAAAGGAAACTGAATTCCCTAAAAGAGACTTAGTTGCTAAATGGTTATTTGAATAATTTAAAAAATTGAACCAAAGAATAAAATAGAACAACGGAAACGCATTAATAAGTATTTTTTGTTGAAAGATACCAGGCAACATGATCCGCCAAATCCTCATGGCCACTTTCCTTGGCTTTGTTCTTGCCGCCCAAGCCGACAAAGTCTGCCCCAAATTAAAATCCGTGCTTAGCACTAAAGGCCAAGCCAACATTGTCGTTATCTTCAACAAAGACACTTCCGCCGTGTTGAATCGCGTAAACAGCTTGAGACATGCCAACCGGGTAGCTAAACTCATCAGGATGAAATCTCAACTAGAAACCCTTCAACTAAACACTCAATCAGCGGCAATTTCCATTCTTTCCGAACGCTCCGCTAATTTCCACGCACTTTGGATCGACAACAGAATTTACGTCGACTCCGCTGATTTAGAAACCGTCCAGGAGCTTGCGGCCCTCCCTGAAGTAATTGAAATCCGTGAAGAACTTGTTTTACAATTGGATGAGCCAATTTTTACAAACGCATCAACTAACGTTGAGTGGGGACTCGATAAAATTCAAGCACAACAAGCTTGGGCGCTTCCTGGAGGTAACAACGGGACTGGAGTTGTCGTCTCCATTATTGACACCGGGGTTCGTGGGACTCACCAAGCTTTGAGGAATAACAAGAGGGCTACGTACAATTGGTTTGATCCTTACAGCCTAACTGTAAACCCAATTGATTATGATGGACATGGAACTCACGTCATGTGCGAATAAATTACGGTATATCATAATATAGCTTAATACAAGTTACAAACATTTTTTATATATTTCAGGGGAACTATCGCTGGTTCAGGAGGTATTGGAGTGGCTCCAGGCGCCCAATGGATTGCCTGCCGTGGATGCAACGACAACGGATGCAGTGAATTCGCCCTTATCAGATGCGGACAATGGATTACCTGCCCAACTTTGGCTAATGGAAATTCACCCAACTGCAACATGACACCTGATCTTGTTTCCAACTCTTGGGTACCCTGTCTAATTTTAAAGTTAAGCAAATTCTTTATCTACTTTTTTCATCATGTTGATTTTTTTATTTAAAGGGAGACACTGAGTCCGGAGGCCAAACCTTTTACAACAATGTAATCAACGCCTGGCACACAGCGGGAATTATCCCTGTTTTTGGAATCGGCAACTCTGGCCCCAACTGCCGTACCGTGAGATCCCCCGGAGATAGCTCTAACGTTATCGGTGTAGGATCCACAACCTCCTCCGACTCCATCTCTTACTTCTCTAGCAGAGGTCCCACCCCAGCCGGAAGAGTTAAACCCGATATTTCCGCTCCCGGATCTGACGTCCGCTCCTCCTGGCACACTTCCGATAGTGCTTACGAAACGCACTCTGGAACGTCAATGGCCACACCCCATGTAAATTTATAATTTCAGTTTTTTGTCCAAAATATATTTTAAAAAACTTTTCAATTCTTTTTTAGGTCAGTGGAACCATTGCCCTTCTCCTCTCCAGGAATAGAAACCTTTCGTACAATCAGATCAAAACTCTTCTTACCAGCAACACCGACAGGAATCTTGAAGCGGCTGCTACCTGTGGAAACACTCCTTCAAATCAATGGCCTAATAATATTTACGGATGGGGAAGACTCAATGCTCGCCGCTCTCTTTCTGCCACTATCAATGGGTTTTAAAGATTACACCCTGTGATAATTTAAATACAGTTTATATTGTCCTTTAAAAATTCATAATCCGACGACACTATTTATTTTATTCTTCCTTCAATCACATTTTTATAGAAACAATTACCAATGCATGTGCAATAAAATTCAGCTTGACTAATTAACGTCTTAATGTTATAAACCAGGCATTAGAGAATAGCTATCGTGAACTCTGAACATTATTCCACATTTTCAGATCACATCAAATACTTTAATAATTACCAGTTGTAACCTAATTAATTTACAATTTCATCAAAATTCACGCAATTTATTATATAAAATTTATACGCAATGTGAGAATTTCTTATTAATTGAATGAGATACAAGTTGTATCATACAACTTCTCCTTTTAGCCACAGTTGGGCAAAGAGAAAGCAAGATTAAATACTTTTGCACTTAATTATGTTTTGGGGAAGCCAGTTTCGAATTATTATTAAAACTTACAAATGTTTGTAGTTCCATCTTTACACGAAGCATCTGGCTTCCGTTCCATATTGTTATGTAAACCGTCAACAACGCAGCGACATTTTCAGCAAAGGAAATTATAAAAAGCGCAGTTGGAGGCTTTTGATGTGTAGAACGTATTTTGGTTACCTTTATGTACAATAACAGGAACAGATAGCATGGAAATGTTTACAAGGATTATTCCGAATAGATTAGATTCCGAGAGATACTCAAAAAGCCGGTTCTTGAAGGTAGTTGGAATGGAAACACAAAGTGAAATGCGATAGAAACATGCCCAACTTGTAATTTCCTGTTTAATTCTTCCGTGGCAGACATTTTGTTAGCAATTAAGTATGATTAAGTTTTTGAAGAGATCTACTACAAAAGAGTGACCTGTATTAATAAAAAATCTAAAAAGTCTGTTGGCTATCCTCAGATAATTCCAACCATATTATTGGCGTCGTAGCACATATTGTCTTTAATTTATTGCAATGTTTCTAATTCATTGATCAGTTATTAATATCATATGATATCAGAATAGTAAAATATTATTTGTTGAATGTCTTTATTCAAAAGAGTTTATAATTATTCGCGAGGAAATAAGCTGATCCTTCTCTTTGTTAGTTTTAAATAATGTTCCTGCCTTTGCATTTAACAGCGCAATGGTCTGTCACTTAAAATCAACTAGGACTAATCTTGCTTTAAAATTATATTTTGTAATTGTTTACCTAATCACATTTATTTCCAAGTGCATTTCTCGCGAATTTAATTGATTACATTAATTTTGTCAGATGCACAATCTTTTGTTGGAAAAAATAGCACAATTAAATTACTCCTTCTATTTAAATGAGCGCGTCTGGCCTTTACGAGTTTAGGCAATTCCAGACAGCTCGAAAACTCATCATACGTTCTTTATCAGGAGGGTGTATAAAGGGTGTTTGCAGATTTTGGGTCAAAATTAAAATACATACCTCCTGTATGAAGTTTTCTTGATAGGTTTAAATTTAGCAAATATAATGCAAAAATTCAGGTAAAATGACCCGTTATAAAACCCGTTTGGAATATAAAATTTGGCACTATTTATGAAACAGACCCGTCCATTCTTCTACAACCGGTACTTTAAAAAATACGGTTATGTGACACAGTATCACTATAATTAAATTATGCTTTAATAAATAACAAAAACAGTTAGCATAGTATTATTAGCAGAAGCAATATAAATAGCGAGTGAGTGAACTGAAAATTGTCAGTCTTTGCTGAATTCCAGCTAATAAATCATCTTCACTTTCAAGTTTTTTAACGGCTTCTGCTAAACCTAATGTTTTGCATTTTCAAAATGTCTGCAAAAAGTTTAATTATCTGTATTTGCGTAGCAATTAGTGCAGCATCTATTGCAGCCTTGCCTACTGCCAAGGATAGAAAAGTTGGAGAAATTCCCGGCTTCGTTTTGCTCGCGACTGGCACAAAATCTTTACAGGGAAAACAATACGGGTGGAACCCTTCTCCGGTATGAATAATAAAACGAAGTGCTAATCTGATAATATTTAAACTAGTTTAAATCCTTTTAAATTCCAGGTAGGATACGCCCAGGCCCTGTCGGAGTGCAATGAGGCTGGAGGACACCTATCTCAGCTTGAAACAGTCGGCGAAAAAGAACTTATTGAGTTTTTGCTTACGATCTTTCCTGAAATAACGGACATTGGGTTAGGTGGACAATGTGGGTCAGATCAGGGCAGATACGAATGGGATGACTCCACCCAGATTTTAACTTCAGTTTGGGGAGAAAACAATCCCAATCCGATTGAGCCTTGTCAAGCAAACCACAGAGTTGGAGGAAAAGTGGTTGGGGAAAAACTTCAAATGTATGGATTTCATTTGAATGAACCGAAACAATACGTTTGCGAAATTGAACTTTAAACATATTACGAATGCACATTAATTAATTTTAATTTCCAAAATTTTTGTTTTTTGTGTCTTAATCAATATTAATTTTATGCAAAAACATTTGTAAAGGATCGACAAATAAAAAATATAAAAATCTTAACAATAAAAACTAAAATTCAATAGAATTGATTCTACAAAAATAATGTGCTGTCTTTATTCAAGCCAAGCTATTCAAACGGTTTCTGTGCTCAGTTACAAAGCAAGTCTCTAAGCATCCTTCTATATTTTGTTATTCAATGTCACAAAAACAAAATTTAAGATAAAATGAAGAAATCTAGGAAGATTGACCGTGAAGTGCTTCTTGCATCATAACATCTTGTACTTTCTCCGGTTGTTCCTTTCTTAAACCAAAAAGGACAAGAAATTAATACAAGAGGATTAGAATATAGGAGAATTGAAAGATCAAGCTAAAACATTCATTGCGTCTTTTCCAGAATGATCAACCCTGTTGCAATCACGAAACTACTCAGCGAATTTGTTATCGATTTTTTTACTTCGGGTCTACTTGTTTTGGGAAGGAGGAAATCGCGAATTTGCAAATGTTCGTATTTAGAACAATTTGGATATCGTCATGGATATCGACAAAGGTGCTATCTTCCGACGGGGCTAAAATGCAAAGGTGCCTTCTGTTTTCGTGGCCAAAGAGCAAAGGTGCTATCTGTCAACGTCAAAGCAATTGAAAAAGGCGCGCGTGGCCAAGTCAGATAGCACCTTTGCTCTTTGGCCACTAAAACAGAAGGCACCTTTGCATTTTAGCCACGTAGGAAGATAGCACCTTTGTCGACATCCATGACGATATTCAATTCAACAGAAGACCAATTAAAGTATACAAATATGATTATAAAACGCTTTTTTCTTCAAAACATTGAATAAGGATCAAGTGTTGGCTTCATCTTGTATTAATTATGATAAAATATCATCTTTAAAATTGACTTGGGCGTAATTGAATTTTGTTGGTCGAGTTTAAAATAAATTTCGATTATTCAAAAATTTCAGAAAAATATCATTTTATGGCATTTATCTCTTATTTGTGATCGTACTTTGTCAAGAGCTTTGATTAAATCTCGAAATCTGAGGAAAAACTATTCTTTGGAGTTTGGATTTGGAGTTCCAAATTTAAAAACCAAATTGATTTTCAAATATAAAAAAGCTGTATTTGAAATTGTTTTTATTTTATCGCGTGACATACCTGCATAAAATCCACTTTTATTTAGTCATTGAAATGGTCGTCTGCCATCTCTATTTTCATTTTATTCCATCAAATTCGAAATATTTGCTGAAATCATTTATAAAATTAATGAAAGTAAAAAAATTGGGGATTTTTATAACTTTGGTACTGTTATTTAAAAAATAATGAAAAGCAAATTTGCGTATCAGCAGGTGAGGTAAAGCCGTCGTCTTCATAAAATTAATTAACTCTTGAAAATGCGTTTTCAAGCCTAACGAAACCCCAACCAAAACAAAAACTTTTGAACGAAGACTACAGCACAGGGAAATAATACGGTTTGTTTGCATGTGCACAATCATAATTTGCATACTGACCGTGTGAAAAAGTTTTTTCAAAAGAGTGAGGAACGAATAAAAGAATCTGCTCGTGCAAGAGACGAACGAATAAGAGACAGGTAGGAAAGAGGAGAGAATGCCAATAAATTGAAGTTTCCTTCTTTAAAGTTTTCAGTTGCTAGTCATGCATGCATAACAAACGCATTTTTATTCATAAATGACTCAATTTTAAAATGTAAAGAATAGAAAAAAATGGTTAGGCGTGGGGTGAATTTTGATTGGCTGAGCTTGCTCATCTCAAACACGATTTAGTTTCTTCTTCTTCCCTTTTTTGACATTGTTTTGCATACAAAGCGAATCAAAATATGCATAGAATAAGAAAAAAGAAAAAGCTTTTGAGTAGGCTTCACTGCTTTCAATCTGCAAAGAAACGAGTCTGCGCTCGCCCTTTTTGATTACTCGGCTGCTTCTTGCATATGGAGATTTTTATGTAAAAGCTTCTCATTTTTTTGGTATTTTATGACTTTATAAGATGCTGTAATAAAATAAGTTTTTTGTATCCTAAGGATGTGAAAGATGTATGGTTACTGGTTCGAGCAAGCAAATGAAAATGAAATGAAAATCACAGCAGCAACATTTTTGCAAATCGTATAATTATTTTTTTAAATGTTGAAATTAGAAAATTAGATTACTTCTTTATATTTTCGTCATTATAGCCTACTTGTACATAAAAACAGTTAAGTAATTATTGCCAAATATTTCTTAAATAATACAAAACGGCTTTTTCATGGAGACCAGCATGCGTAGAAAGAGAATAACCAAAGAAAAAACGTCTTTGTCTTTTTTGTACTTATTCCGTCAGATTGTCATTCGTCTTGAAAAAATTCAGTACGGAAGCATTTTTGACACTGATATTTACGATATTAAGAAAAAACAGGACAATCTTTAATAGTACAGAATATGCTAATGGAACAAATTCAAATCAGAATAGGAAAAACCACGAAAACTGCTATTTCTCCCATAAAAAATTAAATATAATTTAGTTTATACTTTTACAACAGGTAATTCCATCTCTTGGAAAATTTAATATCTCAAATTCTCTAAAATCTATTTTTTATATTTATATGGTTTTTCTTTACTAAAATGTATTTATATTTATTTAGGTATTTATATTAAGAAAATCAAATGTAAATTAATCCGGTCACTGCTGGTATCTATAAACTATTTTGATCTTCTTTTCCTTTACGCAGAGAATCTTGCCGGGCAGCTTGTTTCTTCTTAAATACCAAAGCTAATTTTCTTTCTTCGATTTATTGCATTCCATATGACAACAGCAGCTAGCAAATTAAAAAGAAACTTTCTCTCAGCAACAATCCAAGAATATTAATAAAATCAGGAAAAACTGCAGCCTCCCTAAGGCAGCCACATATGCTTAAGTCATATACAGAATAGAAAATTGTATTTGGCCTATATCTATTGAATACATGAATTACGCTTCGCATAAAATAAAATGCAATTTTTATTTACACAACAAAGGAAAATAAATGGAAACCTGTAAATATGTTAACGAAGCACGTTCCGAATGGAATTGCATGGAAAAGATGATGCTTTTGACAGTGTTGATGAAATGAAACGTGTTTACACAATCCCGTTATAAAATTTGGAATTTGGTTACAAACAGATCAGCCCTATTTTGAGTAGAAATTACTGGAAAATGCGGAAATGGGATTTACACTGGATGACTGACGATTCCACTTTTTTATGTGTTTCAGACAGTTTTATGCTTTATGTGGTGAATACGAGAAAAGATGAATAAATAAGAAGAGAATGTGTTTTTTTATGTTTGAGATCACACTCATTCACAAAAGTAAAAAAGTTCGAAATTGTTTTTTTATGTGAAAATTGTTTTTGAAAGACTTGTTCTAGTTTAGAAAGCTTCTTTTCTTTAATTTGTATCCAAAGGCTAAAAAGGATCTGCATCAAGTCAAATTGAAATATTTTTTGGAAATAGTTGTGACGTGAATCTAAACACACGTTTATTGTCAGGAATTGTTTGTGGTGCAACTTTTGTTTTTGAATCAGTAGCAACTTTATGATACTACAAAAATATTTAAAAAGGCAAAAAGCGAAAGGTTTCGGAAGTTTAGTGTTGAAGGAAATTAATTTGAAGGGGGTTTTTACGTCGAAATAAAATTGAGATGAAGGCATATTGTTGTAATTAATAAGATTTTTAGCTAAATCTAACTTCTAATTTATATTACTTAATTATAGTTAGTTATTTGAAAAAATAAATAAAATTTAAATGAAAAAAGGAAAACTTACTTTTTTTGACCAAAGCAAGTTTGCTTTCAACTGTCCACCAAATGATACAATTCTGGAAGGGGAAAATAAATACAAAGATGCACCAAAAGGAAAGGATAAAGGGGAGACCAAAATTGAGTCTTCATTTTGACAAGTTCTTATTACGAAAAGCAAGTGTCGATCTCTTCAAAAGAAATTCACTCCGTCAGAAACCACTCACTTCCGTCATGAATGACGTAATGCTCAAAATTTCTTTCCTCTCTAAAATATTTTTGGGAAGAGACATCTCTCCAAAGAGGTTTCTTTTCTACACTCAAATACATTCAAATCCTTTTATAATAATCTGAATATGTGGCATTAAAATCAACTTTGGACATTTTGTTTTCCTCCGAGGCAAATCATGTATTTCAATCTCCCTAAGCTTTTCCAACTAGATTAGTTGGGTAAAAACAAGTAAAACAAGAATGGACCATGCTCGCAGTACAAAAGGGTTAAAAGCCATCACCTTTTCATCCATAAGCTTGGGATTCTTACTTTTTCTTGTTACCAAATATGAAAATACTTTCCTTTCTTAGCAATGCAGTCGAATTATGTTTCCTTCAGAAATGGGGAAAGCGGATTCAAAAATAATTCTTCCTTGTTGCATCATCTCTAGGAATATGTTTTGGATTTAACTGAATCCTTTTGAAAGTATTTTAAGCTGAGTATCAGTATCGTTAATTGCTTGCGTATCTTGTTTGTTAACTGACAATATAAATCCTTATTCTTGTGCTCATAAGTTAACTCCTGCATTTTTGGCTTTTTAAAACGTAATTTTTCGTTTTAAAGTAGAAATACTACTAAATTTGCACTGAACTATAAAATTGTCGTTTATTAGCAACAGTGTGTCATTCAGAAGAGATTTTGCTTTTTCTTGTGCAATTTTAGATTCGTTCGTATTCGTTTCCATTAGATTTGAATATGAAAAACTAGATTGAAAGGGAAATTAAATGTTCTCTCATCGCTGAGCAAACACTCCATTTTTATTGTTTCATTTTTGTTTCTCTTTCACTGCATAAAATGTTGCCTTCAACTGTTTTGCTTTTGGACAGTCTTTCTTTTTGGGATATGGCCCAGATCAGTAATGCAATGTGATGGCGACTCAATTTTATCAAGTGATGCAATGTAGAATTTACAAGAAAGATTTGAAAGAAACGAGCGATTTAAAAATCTAAATTAAATTATTTACTAATATTGAAAAAAATACGTTATACCGTTGAAATTTAAAGGTTTTAGATCAAGTTTATTTTTTAAACAATTACTTCAAATCATTTAACAGTCAAGAAACCTTCATCTAAATGTTATGTTTTTGGCTAATAAAACAAAAAAATAAAGGGGCGTTATGAAAGAAGATATTTCACAGCTCATTAGCAACAACACCGAAGATAGTACTTTTTCGAGTTCGCGCTCTTTTGGCAATTTCTGCTTGTTTCATCTTTAAACCAAGCTCATTACGAAAGCAAATGATTTCTTGCATAGCACAATCAAATAAACACCTTTTCTATTTTTTAAAGAAAATAATTCTCTCACTATCATTTGTAATCATAAAATCCTTGTAAATCTGCGTAATAAATATGACGACGTGATGATCTACTTAATTCAGAACATAATTATAAAACATCACAAAATGTAATGACCAATTTGCATTAATTTTACATTGTTTCCTTTCTGCTATTTCCTGGGTTGCGGCTGACTTACTTAACGATGTTTGTTGCGATAAAAAAGAGGCACAAAAGCAGAACCCCTCATCATTTCGTGATTATTATAGTACTTCTTACGTAGGTAATACCATTTTTAACGGTGATGATTAAAAAACAAAAGAGAATGACACCCACTAATTTGCTTTGATTAGAAAGAAGAATGAATTAATTATTCATCTAATTAATAGCTCTCAGCTTGTCTAATGTCATTACCATATTTTAAACGACCTGGCATAAATACTTTGATTGTTGACTTCACGTTTATATTTTTCTGGTACGGAATGCAATAAGCAAAAGTTATAACAAAATGCTTTTCATTCTTTTCATCTCCTCATTTAGTATTTGTATGGATGATACAAAAAAGAAGATAATGACAAACCAGAAGGCAGACTCGTAACACTATAGACAGAGTTGTGAGGTGATCGAAAGTGTAACAATGGCTAATTAGGCATCCCATAACAAACTCACCGCCAGTCCTCCTCCGCTACTGAAGAAGAAAATATTCATTATTTTTTAGTATGCAATGTAATAAACATATTTTACATACAAGAAGGTAATTATTTCCAAAATGAGGGGAAAAGGAAGGCACACAGAAGGACAATGATGACAGGATTTTTAATATTCCTTCTATTTTTGGTGGTAGTGATTTACATTGATGATTTCTGTGATATTACGCGGCTTTGAATAGTTACTGCAATGATTACGTTTTA
>JAANSO010003750.1:0-10954 GCA_036507315.1 Lepidocyrtus fimetarius | reverse complement strand
AACTGTTTAGTTCGACTGGAACAGGATTCAAATAAAAAAGTGATTGTAAGCCGATTTACATCAGACAAAGGGGGACAAGTGAAGGTTGAGCTGGTGAAAAACAAAAACTTGAACTCTTTTATTCACTCATCTACCCATCAACCAAATCGAAATCACCCTTTTTGTAAAAAATCGCCGGGGAAAGCAAAGCGAGCATGGAGTTGTAGCTCTGATTCCAATAATAACAGCAGCAGCAGTGGCTACAGTAGTTTGAGCAGTAGTGGCAGTAGTGCAAATAATAAATCAACTTCATTGTGGTCATCCTTTGACTCTGATGATGCGAGCGGGAGTAGTGGCAGCAACTGTGATAACAGCAACTCCGAATGGGAATCTGCTTATTCATCAGACTCTGAGCCGGTAAGCCAAACAAATAAAAAAGACTGAAAGAAGAGCCGCACTTGATTTTCGATTTTGTAGATAAACACGCTGCAAAAAAGCTTGTTTTCAAAGGGAAAATCTGTTTTTGTTTATTTTTTGCTTGTTCATTTCATTGTCTGTATCACTGATATAGTTTATAAAGAATAAAACTAGTTTACTAAATGAAATTCTATAATATACAACTGGGTTGCTAATTTTCAGATTTATCTTATCTGAAGTAGTGATAAAACATAAATTCAACACGTTAGTTTTCAGTAAAAGCATTTCCCTTTGAAATATTAAATCTCCACAAAACCAATCAAATTTTACATTCTCAGTCAGTAATCTAGTTTGATAAACACGCTGCAAAAAAGCTTGTTTTCAAAGGGAAAATCTGTTTTTGTTTATTTTTTGCTTGTTCATTTCATTGTCTGTATCACTGATATAGTTTATAGTTGAATAAAACTAGTTTACCAAATGAAATTCTATAATATACAACTGGGTTGCTAATTTTCAGATTTATCTTATCTGAAGCAGTGATAAAACATAAATTCAACACGTTAGTTTTCAGTAAAAGCATTTCCCTTTGAAATATTAAATCTCCACAAAACCAATCAAATTTTACATTCTCAGTCAGCAATCTAGTTTTCTCCTTGTTTTTGTATTAATAATAGTAATGATAAAATGATATCAAATATCTCTTTGTCCTTTATTATGTGGGTAGACGGATTTTTTCTTCAAAGATTTTAGCGTTTTCCAAAAGATCAGTAGTTTTCTTTTGGTTGCAAAGGAGCAAGCATTAGTTAAGAATATACTTATCGTTAGTTAGCGAATAAGCTATAAACACGTTCTTTTTATATGGATTATGGTTCTAAGCTCTTCATCATCTTATTTCTAATGCCTCCAATTGAATAATGGAACTCATCGTTAAGTCTGCTCTAGGAATAATGCTAAGAATGAAAAAGCGCATAGCCATTCAGCCCGGCATTACCACCGTCACTTTACTCCATTCCTCCTTCCAAGAATAAGCTTAAAACCGGGATGTAATAGCTTTAAAGAGAAAGAAGTCAACGTTTGACTTTTGACTTAGTACCGCTCATTCCCATCATTCTTAAAATGATGATGATGACTCAATCTTTTAGTTTTCTCCTTTCCTTTTTCTGCTCTCATAGGTAGTCCTTGATTCTCCGTCGTAAACTCGACTACTGCGGCAACAAAGAATTTAAAGGTAACCTCCAGCATTTCCGTTCCCATACATGAGAGAGTAAAGGCGGAGATGGAAAGAGAAAATACCTAATCTTTTTCCTTGTTCCTTCTTCCATTTTTCTCTATTTCTTTAGCTCATTTTACATACTTTAACTCTCACTTTGGTTTGGCTCTTTTCGTATCAAACAAGTTGTTGAGAAAGGAAGCCAAAATCCTTTCTCTCCTGCCCTATTTTTCTTCATATTATTTTCATTTTCCTTTCCACCACCACCACCATCATCACCGCCAACGCTAAGAAAGAAGATAAAGTGAGAGTAATGGTGGTGGTGTTTGTGGAGAATGAGATGGTAGTTCTTTGATGTGGAAACATTTTTCTATTTCCCATTGTTCCTTCTTCCACCACTGTACTGATGCTCAACTTTGAATTAGAATTAAACTGGTGATGAGGAATTCTTTAGAATTGGCGCAGTATTAGTATTATTAGGGAAATAGTTTATTATTCAGTGATGGCGGTGGTGGTAGCATAGTGAAAAAGAAAAGGAGCGCATCTGTGCTTTTACAACTTTCACAATTCGGATTATGCGCCGAGTGTCCTTTCATCACTTATCTTTGTCTAAACACTTCCTAAAATGCACCAAAAGGATTTAAAAAGTATTGTAATAATAACTTTATATGCTAATTATTATTACCTTGAGAGAATGAACATCTCATTCGCCGTCATTCTTCCTGAAGGAGACATTTTGAAACAAATAATCATTTATGCTAGGGACGATAGAAGGAGAGAAGACTGTTGTTAATAACAATAAGTTTGGGATGGGAGAAGAAAGCTATTGGAATGAATGTGAGCTTTTCTAACTACTTTTCCTGCTATTATTTGCAAGGATCACAGAGAAAGGAAGTGAAACCATATCACTCGTTTATTATTCCTACAGACTTTCCCCAACTACAGTAATTTGTCAGTTCTTTGGCAATATCTTGTATTTTCTCCCAGTAAAACTAACAGGAACTGGTACATAGACAAAACAGCCTTTCTAACGAAGTTGACAAATCACTTTCAAACTGTTTTTCATATGATACCTATATTTTACAGAAGACTTATACGAAGATGAAGGAAGGTGCATTAGTCGATCAAGAGGGAAAGGTCCCTTGAGATGCTTATGCCTTACCAAAACTCGGTTTTCCTTCTTGTCTCTCTGGAAAATTATTTATTTCCTCCATTTTGTTTTAAATTGTCCTCATTACGAGAAGATGATGGTGGTAATCATTCATCACCAAACAAATATTAATAATTAAGACAGCGCAATGCTCC
Organism: Lepidocyrtus fimetarius; assembly: GCA_036507315.1. Classification (NCBI taxonomy): domain Eukaryota; kingdom Metazoa; phylum Arthropoda; class Collembola; order Entomobryomorpha; family Entomobryidae; genus Lepidocyrtus; species Lepidocyrtus fimetarius. The sequence goes on along the minus strand of JAANSO010003750.1, from coordinate 8,043 downwards.
TTCTGATAATGATGAGAGGATCGAATGAATGCACATAAACTCTTTGCTATACTCTGCTATCACGACGAGTAAAGTAGATTGATGAACAAAAGACATAAAAGGATCCTCATCACGATCACGACAAACTTTTATAATGACATGACAGCTAACCGAGTACCAAAAGATTGTATTTGTACAACTTCCAAAAAACTGGGAAGCCAATGTGCAATATGGGTTCATAAATTCCATTCTCTCCCCTTTTTTCTGTCTTTAATAATCATTATTATCATCAGAGAATAAAAAGAATGGTACGATATAATAGTCGTATCATCTTTCGAGTAGAAGTTTTTAAAAATGCGGATGATGATAGGTCTAAAGTTTTTTACAAGTGTTGTGCTGCCACTGCATCTTCATCATCACATTCAAATCACTAATTTTTTGTGTGGAATTCTAAGAAAGTCTCATTAAGCCTTGGGGGAGTTTTCTCTCTCGCTTTCTCTTTATACTTTGTAAATCATGGAAGAGAAGAAAGCATAAACATTTACCACCAGAAAGCCTTTAATGAAAACGATAAGCGACCCCCTCCATGCGCTTCACTTATTCTCTATGAGACTATGACACTGATAGAGGAGACGATGGTGATTATTATGATGGCATTCTTATCAAGCTCGTTCTTTGGAGACCGCTTTTGTGTGGGACACTCACATATACATACTCACTTTCAACCTTACTCATTTGTTCATCCTTTAAAATGATAAAATGAAAAGTTTTGAAAGAAAGCGGAGGAGTAGAAAATGGAGATGAAGAGACATGAAGAAAACAGAGACAAGTTTGGAGCTCACAGCAGCAAACACACAAAGCAATGGCAGGTAAACAAAATGGGAACTCTTTTAAAAACTTTTTACATTCTCCATTTTCTTATTTTAGTTTTTGTAAGAAAAAGAAAAGAAAAATGATGAAAAAAGAGAATGAAAGTTGAGGAAAAATCATGATCACTACCGTCAACATGTAAGCCGAGCCATTTGTTCTTATTGAAGAGAGTGGGGTACTGTGGAATGGAGTTATTCTGTGTCAGTGCAGTATTACTATTAGTAAGCTGGCCTTAAACAATTAATATGGGGAACGTGAGCGAGCGTAGACCAAATAATAATATAACTGTGATGATGACGATAGGAGCTCAGCAAAGACAATATAAACTAAACTACTGTTGTTGATGGGGAAGAGCGTGAGTTGTGCTGATGTGGTGAAGGTGGTGATACAAGTGGTAGCCTCGCAGCAAACTGAGAAACTTTCTCCCTTTCTTTTTGCAATATATGAACGAGTATGAGGCTTGTAGTTAGTACTTCTCAAAGCATAATAATGAAATGATCCTCCTGAGTGAAGCTGGAGATTGCTTTTCAGGAAGTTTTCTCATCTTTTCTCCTTTACTCCTTGCCTGACTAGCTTACATCATCATCATTATCATCCTCTTTTCTTCTTTTTGATATCTACGTTTCTTCCCTTTAGATAAAACGCCAACCGGTTTATCCTCCCTATTTCGAACGAACGTTCCTCATACTTTTCTAATAGCTTTCTCTCTTTATCTATCCACGGTTCATGAAAGATTTTTAAACTTTCTTCATTTTAAAACAAAAGGAAGTAGAAAAGGATAATGTTTTATGTACATATGAAGACAGGCATATGTTTTGTATATTGTGTGATGAGTAAACATCAATATTACACACACTCCCTATCTCTGTGACTTGCCAACAACAAACCAATGTCTGTTTGTTTATTTTTCTTTCAACTTTTCTCTTTTCCGCGTCTTCTTCAAAGCAAGAGAAACTTTAGAACAAGGAGAGGGACGAAGTGAGAGGAAAACAAAGATATCGCTTTTACCCTCCTACCTTTTCCAACCTCAGTCTGTTTATTCAATGTGGATAGAATACATAAACCATTTTGTCGTAATACTTCTATAAACTTAATAGGGAGGAGACTCGGTACACTTTGCAAATATTGTTTTACGGGTCTCATATCGCAAATTAATATCGGTTTGTGTGTTCAACCTCAACTGCCAAAAGGGTCCTCTCCTGTCCTGCTTCTAAAGTTATCATAAAAATGACAAGAACTAAAAACAAGAATCATCATGATATTGACTTTGTCATTATTGAGTATACCGTGTAGATATTATTTCCGACGACAAAAAACAGGCTATAAATTTTAATAGCATTTACTAAAAATGGTTTATACAACTATGATTTTGATTACATCTTTCATATTTCAGGTTAACATTTGGAAAAGTCGTAGTAAATTCCTTTGGTGAAATGAATTTTATTATGCGCAGCTTTTGGCCATACAAAATGAAAATTAAACTGCCAGTTTTATTTTATTTCAAAAATTGAAAATATTCTCCATAAATCCATTTTCATATAGAACCAATTTTACCTATTTTGCTTTTGATGGGAGCACAAGGAGACTTTGGGACTTGTTTTTCATGTCCATTTAAATTTTCGAGAATAAAGGGAAATCATCTTCATCCTTGCCATCCCTATAATCATCTGAAGGCATTACCCACACAGGGCTTGTCTGCATTTTATTATCTTCTATTTCCTTTGCAATTTAATGTGTATGCTTGTCACACAAAAGGTGGCTTACCTTATCCACTCCTTGTATTCCTTTACCCTGTTGACAATGACAAGCGCTTCAGTCTTCTGGGAAATGTGTTCCACTGTTAGTCTAGCAATTCCACATTATTCTTTATCACGCATCCCTTTTTTATACAATCTTAAAGATCATTCCCCTTTCCTTTTTGCCTCCAAAATGTATAAGCCTTGATAAAGGTGAAAACTCNTACAATCTTAAAGATCATTCCCCTTTCCTTTTTGCCTCCAAAATGTATAAGCCTTGATAAAGGTGAAAACTCACTGGAGACCTCAACATATTTAGTTCTACTTTGTGCCCTTCTTTTCTCTTTTTGCACATGAATTGTGAGCAAAAGTTTATTAAAAGGTGAAATAAATATGTTTATTCTACTTTTTCATTTCTGGCGGATGTCCCACACGTAGCGTTACAACTACAACTGCAGATTGTTTTTATACACATTACACTAAACATGTATCTTTCTTCTGAAGAAAAAAATATAAAATTTAATACTAAGCTCTTGCCAGTAATAGAAAAGGTGTACAACTATAAAACTTTCTTTTACGTTTTGTTTTTTCGTCTTCTCAAGATATAGTTACTACTTACTATAGGGAAATAGATAAAACGAGCTTCTGTTTCTTGTAAGAACTACGTAAAAAGGGAACAACAACTGTTGAGATGAAATGAGTTTAGAAAAAAATCTACGGAAAAACATTCTGTGCTCTACATACATACGAGTTAATAGATACTCGTACTATAGATTTAAGCACACTTTTTATGCATATAAAGTATCAAAAAGACTTGAAAAAAAGTATTTTTGGTGGATATCAAGGTAACTTCATGATTTATTCAGGGGCTGGGATGATATGTGACAGCAATAAGCGTGGTTTCCTTGTTCCATTACTTTCACTTCTCTAACGTCACTATTCACATTACTAGACTGAAAGAAAGACTTCTCCCTCACATTTTTTCTCTCACAAACCTCTGTTGTAGTCAAAGCCAGGAAAAAAGTAATGTTGGATTGGCTGGTGATTTTGTTCATGTGGATCATGAAAAAGAAGACTGTTACAATGGCAAGGAAGCAGGTAAACCTGCTACCTAGAAATCGAGAATAAATGCGTACTCCCCCGTAGAATCACGCTGTTCACTGAAATAATTCTCGAAAACTTATTTTGCGTAATTTCTCCTTTTGCCTACTTTTCACTTTTCTTCTGCTGAAAGGAAGCATCAATGAGCACAAGAAGGAGACGGGAATATGGAAAAGCAATTATGTTGTGAGCAAGTTGAAGATGATATGATTACTGTTCAAAGTTTTTATTCTACCTTTTTTGCAAACCAGACGCACAAGACTATTCTTTTCAATTGGGAAAGCCATGAATGTATTTAATCTGATTCTTTGAATAAATTTCACTAACTCTCTACTTCTTCGTTGTAAGGTTAGAGAAGGTGAGTCGAATGCAAAAGGAAATAATAGAGATTAGTAGAAATGGAATAAGAATGAGAGGAGTGCAAAAAGGCTGCTAAATTATCATTATGAAAAGCTGGGCGAGATTTTCTCCTTCTTTTCCCTTTGAAGATCTGCCGACAAAGGGCTTTCCCTAAATATATTACAGAGAGTGACATGAGTATGGCTAAATGTGGGTCTAATCTCATTTAAGAGAAAAACTCTTATTTTGTCGTTGTGCAAAGATCCTCTTTCTATGTCTCAGCTTTTCTCACGAGAAAAACTTTCTACTTCCTTCCGCTTGCTAGTTTTTTGTGCCATGCTGGGCCAAACAGACATCCTGTTTGTTCCTATCTTACAACCAATAATATTTAAATGAGGCAGTAATAGCAGCAGCGAATAAAAGCAGAAATGGGAGAAACAAACTTGAGCTAAAGGAAGCTACCCAAAACTTTTCTAATATATTTTTTTCAAGTCTGTCTGAGAGTGAATTTTTTTAGTATGAAGAAAGCTTCTTGTTTGCTAATTCTTTTTCTCTCCCTTGATTACAGTTTATATTACTTGGAGTAAAGAATCAGAGAATTTATGCAATTGGGTTAATGCGCATGGAAATAATAAAGATTTAGAGCAGTAGATGATACTACGGAGAAAAAATAATGCAAAATTTAAAGATTTTTTGTCCAATAGTAAAATTGAATGATGTCTCAACAAGATGAATGTGTCAAGCTATTATAATGATGGAAGGTAATTGGAAAAGTAAGAAATGATAATAAAGTGAATTGAAATTGGCACCACTCAACAAAGCAGCAAACAAAGTTCAATTCTCAGAACTGGATCTTGTAGAAACTAAATAAACGAGAAAAACAAGACTTTTTTCAAAAACAACAACAAAACAATGATAGTTGTTCCCCCTAAAAACAGTATTATTTTATGTGAATTGGAAAACTTTCTTCATTTAAGTTGGGTTTCAATTTTACTTTTTCTCGTTATACGAGAAGAAACAAACTTATCTCTTCAAGAAGGAATAAGTTTGAATCATGTTTGTCATCCTCAACTTTATTCTAGATCTTCAAAGAAGTGTTTTTTGAAATAAGGTCATGGTAAATGTTTTCCTTGTTTTTTTATTTTACGACATTTTAAAAAAGTAAAAAATTGAAAACATAATATTGATCTGTTTGTGGTAATGGCTGCGGTGACCCTGTGGAAAAACAGTTGGAGAAGTGTATTTATTTAAAACATCTTTTTAAAATTCCAATGCATTTCCCCGTAAAATATGTTTAGGAAAGAGGATGAGAGTAAAGGCGTGACTAAGTTTTAAGAGTAGATCTTCCCTGTGTCTTTCAAAGTGATATAAAGTGGAAACGAAGTGGAAGATTGATTGCATACTGAAAATATAAAAATGTATCTGTTTATGTACGCTACCCATCTACCTTTTATTCATACTCGTCTCCTACTTTTTCCCTCTTTCATAATAAGTGCCACTGGAAAAATACTGAAGAAATCGATATTCTTTTCACTATTTTTCTGAGTTTTCTTCATGTTTTTCATTTCTTTGCCAACTTTAACCACCAAAAAAGTGAGTTGATTGTAACCGTATTTTTTTCTCGCATAGCGCTCCTGGTATTTTCATCATATCATAAGGTTCAAATGATCACTTCTCGCTATTTTGCAGAACTCCATTTCCCTTCCGTCTCCTTCCAGCTCACTATCTTTAGCAGCCATGTTTTAGAACTGGAATGACGTTCCTTCCGGAATGGAAAGCTTCGCAAAACTCTTACTTTTTGCGAGAATTTCAATAAGGCTTAGTGGCAACATCATCCAAAGAAACTTCTTTTCTTGCTTTTTAAAAAAAACTTACCGAACAAGGTGCTACACGTTCAACTGTCTGCATCTTCTTTCGTACATGCCCTAAAAATTCAACGATTTTTAGCACTTCATCTTCTCAGCCCCCTTTCTTTACAATCTCTCTGTCTTTCCAACATAATCCAATCATTTTATCCACACTCCATGTGACCTCCAAATGAGGAAATGAAGATAATACCGAGAATTCTTTCGCCTAAAGTAAAACAGCTTAAATATTTGGATGATTATTGCTTTTAAGATATTTTGCGTCAGTTATTGTTCTGCACAAAAATACTTGCAATAATCAAGGATAAAATAGATGCTCTTATAGATAAGAGCAACTCGTATAAACAAATAGGAACAATATCTACATAGGTATTTTATTGAATCATATAAACTAAAATAAAAGGCCGCAAGCGTAGACACTAGATTGAAAATTTGCAACTTTTTGCAAGACTTTTTAAAGCTTTGATCTATTAAAGCCATTACTGAAGGCTAAAAGATTTTTCGGCCGAAAATTTTTATTTTTGCAAAAATTACTTGCAATATTGCAAAATATTTGCATATTCTTTGTCTACAGGCCATTTCCGTTCGAATGATATGCTACTTGCCATATATTGCAATTTAAGATTTTATAACGGTCACTTCTAACGGCCTAACCGTTAGTCCATATAAAATATTTGCATATTCTTTGTCTACAAGCTATTTCCGTTCGAATGATATGCTACTTGCCATATGTTGCAATTTAAGATTTTATAACGGTCACTTCTAACGGCCTAACCGTTAGTCCATAATTCCTGAAAAACTATACAGCAAATCCTTGGGTGCATACCTACTGCTCTGCCAAATTTGGCTGCATTCTGTTTAGGCTTTTTGGAGTTATCGAGGAGACGGACAGACAGACGGACGGACAGATAGACAATCAAACCCTTTTCATAACTAGATTTTCAATCTAGTAATAAAAAGAATTGCTGTTGTTTTTCTTTCAAAGCGGTTAAAATACAAAAGTCATAAATTGAACAAAGAGCTATATGGATTACTTTTTTCATTGCGCAACGTTTTTTGCAATATCTTACGTCTTGAAAAGAGAGCGTGCTAAAATTGATTTTCATTGTTAGGATGATTTTCGTATGAAATAGGTCTACGGATGACACAAAATACTCTTCCATTTTCCTTTTTAAGATGTATGATGTCAACTTTTGCATTAAAAGGCAACTTTTTGACTTCTAACCAACTTCTTTTCGATTTCTTCAACAATTGTATTGTTCTCATGTGTCATTGTAAACAGGATATTTAATACATTGGATAGAATTTTTTATTTCTTTGTATTTCTAAAGCAATCTCTCTTGATCCCGAAATGAAATGTCTGCTTTCATTTCCGGAGATATAAAAAACCGACGGCTATGCCACTTTAAGTCTGTAATGCTGAATGTGCTGAATCCTACAACAGATGATGTTTAGCAACTGTTTCCATTTATTGTTCGTACGAATAAAATTTGACAGGGCAAGGGAAGATGGAGAAAAGTCGTCCTCTCATCTTCAGCACGTTCGTTCATTTTTACCTTTTATTCCTCTTTTGGCCTCTATAAATTGAGATAAAAAATGGAATAAGGCTGACTTTGAAAATTGTAGAAAAAATTTAGACGGCAGATATGACGTTTTTTATTTTCAAGTGCGCTTTCTACTTCTTTCTGTCATCCTACTCATTCGTTTTTCAAGTAGGTTTATCCTCAAAACCCAATTCAATTCTTTTGTATTATGCAGTATTGTACCTAAAGCAAAATATTGAATCGACTCAGATAAGCAAACCTGTGAAAAGGAAAGTAGACGTAGTAAAAGCAGCGTTACTGTAACATAACCCATCAGCACATTTCAGGCGTATACATAAATATAACGTTTTAAGCGTTCGTAAAGCAGCTCTTAAACTTTTTGCTCATCGTCTCCTCTCGCGGCTCTTTTACAACTCTGAGGCTTCTGTTTTTAAAAGATTTTTTTGCAAAAGAGCTTTCACCGAATCTTCCATTTCCTTCTTTTCTCCCACCAAAATCTTTCATCTTAAGAAAATATAGCTTTTGAGATGATTTACGCGAAAGAAGAAGCGGTTCCGCTGCTCAGTTCTTGTTGCATATGAAATAGAAGACGGTGGTGTCACAGTGTTT
>JAANSO010003749.1:0-10959 GCA_036507315.1 Lepidocyrtus fimetarius | reverse complement strand
GAAATTTTCAACTTGTTAAGTAAAAATCCAATGATAAGATGGTTGGCGGGTGGTGACTAAACCTACTGGAAGAAATGTTACTAATGCGAACTAAAAAGTACAAAAAAGTACATCTGATCTTCCGTCATCGTTTGCCAAACACATGTTTCAATGCTTTTGCGTTTATTGTAAAAAGAAAGAATAGTTTTGTAATAAATGGATGAGTTTCTTGTCATTTTCTTCTTTTTACCAAAAAACTTTCTCTAATAAGAAAAAGAATTTTACTATTTTGCACTAGAGAAAACATTTGTACTTGTGAATTTGACTACAACTTTCTTAGTTCTCTTTCCTTTTGACGTTTCACTTGTAAAAAGACATTGCTAATATATTGCTAATGCTCCAGTGTGCAGATAAACTTATAAAAAGAAACCAAGGACTCTTCTTACTTTCTCTCCGCCCTTTTTAAACTATGACGGGGTTTTTTACAAACATCCATCTTTTATGTCAATAATCTCCCTTTTGTTACCGTTGAAAAAGCAAAGTTGTAAAAAACGTTCGATTATTACAATTGCATCTTTCAAGTTTTCTTTTCTGAGGAAACTTTTACTTTAATACTTTCTTTTTAGACATCACATGGTGAATGAAAAATTGTACCTCTGTTGGATGTAGGCAGGCAATCAGAAAATTTTTAACACTTTTCTACGTATAGATGTGATACTCTACATTTTTGAAGTGTTTACACAAACAAAGACAAACTCGAGTTTAAAATAGAGAATGTTAAATTTTTTAACACTTTTCTACGTATAGATGTGATACTCTACATTTTTGAAGTGTTTACACAAACAAAGACAAACTCGAGTTTAAAATAGAGAATGTGTGGAATATACGTATGTATATACAAAATGTAACATGATATACTCTTTTAGAAGCTACAGAGCGGTAAAGGCGCCGCAGAATCCTTAAGTACCATCAGAGCTAGTTCTCAAAGAAAAAAGGTAAAGACAAGATGACAAAAATTATTACTGAAAGAGGAAAAAATCATAAAGGGTTTGGAAAATTTATCATGAAAGAATAACTAAACAAAGTCAACACTAACACTCCAAAGTTGTAAAACTTTCTTTGCTTTCCCTTTTACTTACTGTCTTACAGTTGATGTTTCCAAGAATGGATCAAGCATCAGAAAAACTATTCCCTTCTTTTGAAGCATTTCTCTCGCGCGTTTTTCCATTTTATTGAGAGATAGAGAAACTTCTTTGAAAACAGGACTTAAAATATATTTTTCTATCTTTTCAATTCATTTTTGTTGACCTGGTCTTTCCATTCAGTCCAGAAATCAATTTAATAAATAAAAAGGTGAAAAAATACCATCACAGAACAATTTTTCTTTGCTTTAGCTATCCTTTCATCATTTCAGTTTTTATGGAATTTTTACAATCAAAAATATTTCTTTTATGTAGTAGAAAGGAGCACAACAGTAAAAATGACACTGTCCATACGGAAACGGAGGGCTTTGACTTTGGCCACACCTTTAAAAGCCCTTTTATAAAATAGAATAAAATATTGGAGAAAATATAGAAAAGGTATTTTTGGAATTGCACGCAATAAATAAAGGGTTCTCTTTATTGTTAGCCTTCCCAAAACTATTTCCCACTAGTCCAGTTTCAATATACCGTTGTGTCGTCTGGCAAAAAATGTTGAGATCCTGGACAATATCTGTTTCGACATGAAAAAGAATTTCAGGAAGTGTTTGGTAGAAAGTGAAAGTGACAACTATGTACAGAAAAAATACCGACAAACTACTCACCCTCATTTGGACTTTGAGCAAGAGTGAGACTAAAAGGGGGAAGGAGAGAAGAAAAACTAATGAAAAGGATTGACACAAACAATCATAGTTAGTCCTCTACATTCTCTATTCCCTTGTTCCCCTCTTTTCTAAAACTGTTGGTTGACCTGGTTAGCAAAAGTGGGGTGGAGGTTTTCGCAAGAGATTTTCAGTCCAACCTTTAACTCAACTTGACACTATCTCATTTTTATTTTTTATTAATATCTTCGTTATACAACTTGAATTTCTCAAGTTATATAAAAAGAAGCTTAAGAAAAACATATTGCTTTTCATACCTTGTCATTCCAAGCTGACAAATGCACAACGAGAAAAGCGAATCGGATCGGAAAGTGCTGCTAATAGATTTCTAAAGACACTTCATGAAAAAGTAGCATCTGCTCAGGGCATGGCGTAGTAAGTGCCAATAAAATCCTCATTTGCACTACATCTTTTTTCTAAAAGATGTGGAACGAGCACCATTGCCATTATTTGCCTGAGGAATTATACCGACTTCTTTTATTTTCTTGTACAAGGTAGCAAATTCGGAATAACTTTACTTTCTTTTATTTAATTATGCCACGTTCATTTTCTTCTTGTGCATGCAAAAAATCTAAAGTTGATTCTTAATTATGAGGTTTTACGTCGAAATCAGTTATTTAATCACAGCTAAATCCTTGTGTACACCTTATAAAAGCACAACCACCACCGGATTTCAGTCCTTTTTATTTAAATTACAGTTCCTTTCTGATTATTCAACCAGGGAAAAAGAAAACACACAGGGAGAAATAACTTCAAGCCTGGCATGTTTATTACGTAAAGTCCTCTTGAGCTTTTACAAAAAGGGAAACAAATTGGGGGATTCGCTGGATTCACTTTCTCTTTTTCCTAAATCCATTTTATTAACTAAACCTAATGCACCTATCATTCCTAAAAAGCTCTTTGTAAACTTTTTCAACTTTTTAAAATGGATTATATTATATACAAAAATGTTCAGAGTAAAAGATTATATATAAGATTTACCAATTTGAGGGCATTAGTTTCTTTTTTATAAAAATGTTTTACTCATGAGTAAATTTCCAGAGCGGTTTATGAAAGTAATTTCAAAGAGACGAAAAAATTACGTGAATTTTCCCCACGACGGGACAAACTTTTTCTTCTCCTAGAAGACCTTTTCATGTGAGCTGAAATGAAACAAAAAACTCTTTTAAGAAGAAAGAATTGAAAACTAAAGGAATACAAACTCATAATTTTTATCTATCTTTTACTGCTTTGTAATCGTCTGCTAAGAAAAAAAGTTATCGCAAAAGTAACGAGAAAAAGCGCATACTTATTAAAACTAATTTACATTTTTCTCATGACAAACCAACTGGAAAAAATTTACGATATGGTTGACTTGCCCTGTTGAAAGTTTTTTATCTTTCGTTCAAGTATTTTGTAGTTCATGAGCCACCATAATTTTTTGTTACCAAATACTTTTCTCCTTCTTTTTGTCTTAAACAGAACTTATATTGAGCGAGATATTGAGAAAAAATAAAGTTTTGTTATTGATGATTGGCTAAAAATGCTTAGTTTTCTTACTTTTTGTCTACTCCTTCATTCTTATTAGTTTGTCTATGCGATAAACGCAAATTATTAAAAGCTCCTTCTTTATAAGCATCTTTCTACCGAATATTACGTCTACGTGAATTCAAGCGAATATGAGCAATTCTAAAAGTTTTTCCTTGAAAAAAGTATAAAACAAAACTGAAAAACTATTTAAAAAATCCAAACAACTTATCGTATTACGATTGTTACTTTCAAACTTTATAATTATGAAAAGAATAAAAATTCTTTAAAATTAATTTTTAAAATCTGACAAATTTTCCAAGTCAAAAAAGTGTCAGAATAATGTTGAGTTATAAAAACTTTTTTCCAAATATTTTTTCCTTGGGTATTTAATCTGCATAAAGGAAAGTTTTTGCCACCTTTTACTTGCGTATTCCACCCAAACCTCAAAATCCCCTATTTTATTCTTTCAATTTATGTATATATTGCCATATTTTATTTCCTTTTTACATAATCAGAAACGAATGCTTACTTCTAACCACACTCATTCTTAGTAAGGTTTGAAAAAAAACCTTCCTTACCAATGAAAAATCACGTTTTATATCCGCCCATGTCTTCTGGGATTTAAAAATCTCATTCCTCTCTAATAATACGCAACAATATGGAATACCAGCAGTAACAATAACCATTTTACCATTTCTTTTTTACTACGCAATCTTCGCATATGAAATTTCATCCTTATTATTACCATTTCTATTAAGAATAGTAGTACAGTGCATAAAAATGCGTATGTTGTTCAAGACAGTGGCCTTCCTTCTGTTTTGTGTCACACATTTTTCTGTATGATACACACAGGAAGCCATAATAATGAAGCCTGGCTCTCTTCCCTTTTATAAGAAAGTATAATAGTAAAGCCTATATTGTTTTATGACATTGTTCAATCTCACCCTTTTTATATGACCTAAACCATCATCACACATTCCATGTCTAGTTTTGGAAGTTGTTTCATTCAGTTTTTAAACTCATTCATATTACATCTCCTCATGCACATTCTCACATGTAGGAAACATGTTATGGTTGACTGCATATAAAAAACTTTTTTTTCATTCTTGTCAGTCCCCATCACTATCATCATCTTTGTCGGTCTTTCTCGATCTTTTTCCTGTGCTTGTTTTACTACGAGAAAAAAGCAGAGTTTCACATAAAATGACTCCCTCTTTTTCCTCCGGACATGTGGTGGAAAGTAAAAAAAAGCTGCTTGTTCCCTGTTTTCTTCTTATTTTTATAGCGGAAAAAAGTTGATGATGACGGGATTGCAGTCATCCATGCTGGAATTAATATATGGCTTGCTTTCCTAGTGAAACTATTCATAAGTAGAAGCTAAATATATGTGTGGATGTTCTATAAACAGGACAGAATAGAATAACATCACGTTTTTTATCTCAGGCGTACTTTCTCTCATTAAATAAAAGTAAATGTGCTCGTTTTTTGTATATTATATATCTTTGCGTTACACTTTTGTCACTTTTTTTCTAACTTTGCCTGCTTTCGTTTTTCCTAATTCGGTTTGCTGTTGCCACTGTTGCCAGAAAGCTCTAACTCTATCTCCAAGAGTTTCTTTGAGTTGCGACGACATTTATTTCCTTAATTGGACTCGAGGGACACACTCGCAATTATTTAAGATAATACTTAAAGAAAATAACAAAAAAATTGGAAATACTACCTCCTCTTCTCTCGTGTGTATTTATCTTACGCATACCAGTTTTACGCCGACTACAAATAAAACACTTCTTTTTACTCCACTTTCTTCTTACCCAACTTTAGAAATTTCGCTCGCTACAACTAACTCGTCAGCGTTCTTAAAAAGATTCATTCAAACCAAAAGTGAACTCTTTTTACGCTTCTGTGAACGTCCGCGTAGTTTTTTCTTAGCTTTTTACTTGGATTAATTCCACCAAGTTTAAGAAGTCTCGCCTCAGCTTTTTTTTCAACTGGGCCGGTTGCCCCATCATCGAGTCGTCCCTCTCCTCTTTTGAAGACCGTTTTATCTTATATTTAGCCAGAAAAAGTTCGAAAAATATATAACTAGGCTAGTTGGTTACTACAGAAAGATTCTCTTATCCAGAATATTTTTTCACTAAAGAGGATTCACTACAGTAATAATCCTCTACTTTTGTGAGAAAAGTTTCCCCAACTTTTAAAAAAGCAGGACACCAGCCAGTTTTATTTTGGATTAGGCAGAAAGGAACACCGAGCGGGGTTGGGTGGGACTTTAAGAAGCACTCAAGCCGCGATTAGCTGGATTTGCACCCCAAAAACTAACGAAATTCACTGTTGTAGTTTCTTTTTTCTAGCAAAAAGAAAGTTTATGAGCAGAAAAGACATAACTGTACACATTTGTTCATATCAGTTACGTATCTTATCCATTTCATACATAATCATAAACTTAAGGAAAAGCCCACACACAGCAGTCCAAGTTTATGTATGCGAGTTTCTCTAAAAATGCCTTAATTTCCACTATTTTTCCAGTTTTTTTGTTTCCTGAAGATAATTTACAGGACACTACATGATGACTACAATGATGATGTCAACAATAAAATAAAGTTTATCGAGTTAACGCTCCTAACTCATGTAATATTCGAGACGGTTTTGAGCAAATTGGGATGATGGGTACTTTTTCATGTCTTTATATTTAGGTTTATATATTTATACGTACATACACCCTTACTTACGTCTTACTCCACTTTTTTAATATCTGCAGCTACATTGGATACATTAAATAGTTTACTCCAGTAACCTTTCCTTTATAAAATACAATGTGCATAAATATCAATCTTGTTTTTCTCCTACTTGCTAACTCAACCAAAAGCAATTTTCTCCTCGTCTAACATGTCTCTTCTCCTCCTCTTTAGTTGAAAACTAAGAGAAAAACTGTAGCAGATGTATTTTATGGATGGGCAAGTAGGTGAAGATGTTTTTGCGCTGCAATATTTTTTTCTAGCACAGAACAAATAAATATTCAGAACTGAAAAAACACATCACATATCGTAACTGGATTGCAAAATAAGTTAGTAATCTGAACTAGGCAGAGTTGCACACCGGGTTTTGTTGAAAAGATACACGCTCTATAAAAATTTACTGTATTCTGTAAAATAGTCATTCATTAGGTAATATTTATTTCCTGCTTTAACAATTTTCCAAAGAAAAAAATTAAAAATTTCAACATCAAGTCATTGTATAGGTTGATTCAAATAAAGACAGGAAACGAGTATTAACAGCAATAAACACATTTATAAAGAAGAAATTGTATGAATTTGCAGAATTTAACACAAGCAGAGCGTATCAATATCACGCCACATAATTTCCAGTTTGTATTTTAGTTATCTGTATTATGCAATGTTTTTACCAAAAGGTTTGCATAAACTCAAAGGAAAATAATAGAAAGTATAATAAAGATGAATAAGGTACATGAAAGTTTTAGATACAAACTAAAACTTTTTTATTCATCCTCAAAAAATCCATTTAACGAGGAAAATTTAACTTCATCTAGAATTGGACAGATATTTTCCCTTGCTGATTTCATATCAACTCAAGCTCTCTGAAAGTCAGCAGAGAAAATTGCGATTTTTATCGTTGAAAGGGTAGATTGAGGTTTTCTACTTTGAAAATTTCGTTCCGATGCATTGTAGCGCACAGCACAAGTCATTCAACTGTAATAACATGATTTTCGTTATCAAAAACTTTCTTCGTTTATGTCTAAATGATAATTGCCTTTAGATGATGACGACTGGAAGTTGAGTATGGTAGGAAATCATGATGATTTGGCAAGACCCAAAAAGATGATAATTAGGGAAATACTGATAAGTGGATGAAGTATAAAATACATAATGTATTTTGGACGGTGACGATGACTAGTTTTCTTTGATGTCGGGAAATTTAATGGTAGTCAATGAGATTATTCTGCTTTTTTTGCCTAAGCAGCAGCAATGGACTACAAATCCCCAGCATGTTCAAAGCAAGCTCTTTCATTTAATTCTTTTCTACGCATATGTATCTACTTTGACAATATATTTTTATAGATAACGCTGTTGATCAAGCATACCTAATTATCGTCATCAAAATTAACAAAAAATTGATTGGTATAAACATGAGTATATCCACAAAAGCTGCAGCCAACAAATAAATGGAATATCTCCAAAAATATGTCTGATTAAAGCAAAAATCTACAAAAAACTGAGTTCTGGCGACAAAGTATACTGCGGTAAATACCTTTTAAAACTTCTGAAATAAAGATAAAACGATAAGAATTAAGTTTAAAAATTATGCACACCCAGTCTTCCTGAACAACTAAATTGAAATATATTAGTCGTTGTGTCCTGAAGCCCAACGGTAAATTCCTCTTCCTTTTCCTTTTATCTGAAAGTAAATTTCTGTTTATCTTATAAGCGGAATTTAAGCTGCAAAATAGTCCAGCCAAAAGATAGTATATTTGAATTTATACTTACGCGAAAGAAATAAAAATGGGAAAGATGTTCCATTATATACGTTTTCTATTTTTCTACCTGCACTTAAGAGAAGGTATTGTTTTTCGCATTTTTGTTTTTCCCTCCCGCTTCATGTTCTTTCTTCTTTCTTGCATTTTTTCTTCCTTCCTGCCCATTTTAGAAATTCCAGCGTAAAGTTCAAGTCGTCCGCAGTCTTGCCTATTTTTTTTGTTAAACTAGGTCAGCGTGTGAATACGGGATCCTCCCAGCACCGTATTTGACACCGTGTAGGTAGGTAAATGTCTTATGGTATTGCTGTGGTCGCTACTCGCAAGACTTTCCCAATGGTTTCAACAACGTTTGCTTTTTTAAATATGACTACATTTTAAACTTTAAGTACAAAAAGCAAACAGTTTAAGCAAAATTTTGATACTATTACATTTAGATATCTGCTTAACTTTAGCATAATCCGTAAAGCTTTTTGTTTGCTTTGTTTTTTTACAAAAGGCCAAGATAAAGAATCCGAATAAAAGATAAAAGCCATGAAAAGCTTACTTATAGTACGCAAACGTAATAATGTAAATGTTGAAGAGAATATTAGCTATTGTCTGCTTTCACTTTCTCCTTAGAAATAAGTACCCACAACTTCATATACTTCTTTCTTCCTTTGATTAAATTAAATAGCAACTTATATACTTAAAACGAGCATTTATAACAAAGAAACGTATAGACCTTTTCAGTATAGAACTTGTTTTCTTTACTACTTGAGATCTGTAATGCAGTAATATTATTAGAATATGAAAAACATCTTATTCCTAACCCATTTTCAACCTTCATCATTTGTATAAAATCCTTGACAAAAGGTGTGCTAGTAATGATGGAAAAGTTTTTGATTCACTTCCTAAGCATAGCTTGGATGAAAATTTCAATCCAATTTCCTAAATTGATATTTTTCTATTCATTTTTAGTTAAGTCGAGTGATGGTCATGTACTTATCCATTGGATTTTAAAGGTATTGACTCTAGACGACGTTTACATCTTTTTTACTTTATAATGAAGTTAAATGTGAAGGTAGTCAATCTGTCATAATAAATCAAATTGGTCTATAAATGCCATAATATGTAATATTAATCATTGTCAGTTGATTAATTAATTAGTTGTGGATGTTGAATTTGATCGTATTATTAATCTTAATAAAAAACTTCAGTTTTTAACCTAAAGTTTAAAAAAATCACAGGATAGATTTGTGTTAAGTCTAAAGTCAAGTCAAGGTATTAAGCAAATTGGGTTTTACGCTAGTAACACCTTTCCCAAAAACATCACACGCATTGTTCACGCCCCAAAGTAAACATTGGTAAAGGGTTTAGATAATGTAATCCTTTTTTCTCCTGTTGAACAAACTTTCACTTTAATCGCTGATACTTTCACTGCTACGTCAGGATCGGTTTCTCCGGTTTTTCATTTTACTATCAAAGCAAACCGATGTTTTGGGATAGCGAGGCGTATTAAATACCTGCTTATACCATGCATGCCAGCTTGATCTCTTTTGTTGGTATTATGCCCGTTAAGTAAATTCCTTACAACGAGATTACTTACGCGATTATTTCTAAACAATTTCTCTCTAAAAATAAGAAACTGCTGGCTGACTATTACAAGATTTAATACCTTACCATACAATTTTGATTTTTCCACTGTTTCTAAACATTTCTCTGTGAATTTATGTTATATTGACATTATTTTGCTTCAATAAATTCTGAATATTATTTCCAGGATGAAACATATTTTTGTGTAATAAGTATATATTTTTTAATCCTTTGGTTGAATGACTTTGATAAGAGCAAAGGGAATAAAAATTACGTCTTCTTTCCACTTTTACCGTTGATAATAATAATAATATGCTTTCACAAATATATAGAATTTACTAGAGATATTTGCCAAATTCTTTATACAAATTTGCATACTATATAAGAATGGAAGTGAACAAAAACCTTCAGAAATCCTTCTCTCTTGTATTTACTATTCTCTTTACAATATTTTTCATTCATCTATCCATCCACTCGTTAACTCCTTTAAGAGATTCTTTTGCCGTTTCACAAGACGCTCAAGAAGAAAAGCTTTCACTGTGCCTTTTCATCTCATTATTCTCTACTTTTTCCCCTGTGCATTTTTGCGTTTCGTTCTACTCAATAAGAACTATCGTGTACAGCCAACAATGTGTTTTCACGTATATATGTTTGCATATATTAATTCACGTGACATTTTTTGCTTTTTTAAAAGAGTATCTAGGGATTTCTGAATTTTTATTCTAACAATTGTAAAAGAATTTTTATTTGACCTATTTCTCAAACCTCAACAAGTTTGATAATGGAGGTAGGTAAAAAGTTACGTAATTCTTTTAAAGATTGGCCCTCATTTTTATTCTTTTTAAGCGAACTTCCACGAAACAAGATTTAAAGTCATTAAAAAGTGCCCTTTCGTTTTATGCATTAGCATATTCTCAAATGTCTTAATTATGCTCTCAACGTGCCTCATCAAGATTATTAATGTTGATTACATTGCGTGTCTTCTACCTGGAGAAAGGAACAAGCTTGGGTGAAAAGGGAGTTCATTATCAAAGCCAACGAAGTGGAAGGAAAAATATACTACTTGTCACTTTTTTCTTGAGCAGAGAAGAGTGACTTTAGTGCTCAAGTAATGCCTCTTGTGAGAGCAATTCAATGAAGCCTCCTCTTCCCACCATTTTTCACTCCACTAATTTCTTCATTCCTTTTCTTCACATTAACTCCTACACTTGACTTGAGCAAGAGTGATAAATGATGTGTAATGAGAGTAAGAATCACATGAAACTAAAAAAAATAGGCAAGATAAATACGCATGTGCTGCCGCATAATTTTGTTACTGATTATTTTACGTAACAGTAATCAATATGAAGTATACATATCAAATGCGTTATTTTGATTACTAATTAATATGCAAATAAGTATAAAACAACTTTTAGTGTCTATCTAAGCAGTTAAATGGTTTCAGTTTCTAAATTTTTTTTTGGATGATTGAATATTCCAAATAGAGTTTGTAGGCGTTTGAGAGAAAATTATTATCAGATATTAAAATGATTTTCACGTTTTGGAT
>JAANSO010003748.1:0-10961 GCA_036507315.1 Lepidocyrtus fimetarius | reverse complement strand
TACTCGTCTTTCACCGGCGGCGTGATTTCCCTTCCCTCATTTCTGTTTTTTGCTGCATTTATGTTTTCTTTTTTGGAAGAGAAAGTAAATTTTTGGAGAAAGAAATAGGAAGAGTATCCCTATAAATTTGATATATTTGAAGTTATTACACTGCACACAAAAGGGTGAACAAGTCTGAGTTGGGGTTTTGGAGCTGAGGTAAGTTTAAGCAAATTTGTATTTTTAATGGTGGTTTTAAGAAAATACACCGGACTGACTGTTTTTACTTTCATTAGGACTTTCTTCAACTTGTCTTCAAGAGAACAGATGAAGCTTGTGTAAATCCAAGGAAGGTATATTTGATTTAATTTTAATTAATAGTTAAAGTTGATCCTCATTCAGTTTTACTTGTTTTTAATTGAAGGAGCGTGATGTAAATAAATCAGAGTTCAGAAAATGGGAAAGAAGGTTTATGATGAATGTCAGGCCTTTGCTTGCCAGATCCAATATTGTTTGCAAAGTAAATACTTTATTGTTAAAGGATTTAGAACTTCTTTGTAATAGTAGAGCTTTAAAACTGTTGTTTTTACTATTGTCATTGTCATTTTTAGAAAATAATTATCAACAAGATCGCTGTCAAGATGCAGTGGAAGCGATGGTAGATTGTTGCGAGCAGAATGTTGATAAAAATTACCCTTCTTGTGATGGTTTTAAATTCTTGTTGAAGAAGCGTGAACAGGAGCGATTGAATAAGAAACAGGAAAAGTCTTAATTGTGCGTATAAAAGTCCATAGTACATTCATAATCTTAAATTTATTCATTGAAAAGTTATTCTAGTTAACTCTTTTGATTACTACGTTAATTATATCATGTGTCTTCTGTTGCCATTTGAGGATCATTAGCAAGAGCAAGGATAGTAGCATTGTAGAAAGATAATTTATCCGTATATTTGCTTGTATTTTTCAGAATAATGTCAAATCTTGGGAATCCGCTACCACGACCTGAAACATCTGCTCAAGGAAGAGAAAATTACTTAAAGTTTAATAATAGTAACAAGAAAGTTAGGCAACAAGAGGCTTATGTTAAAAGGCTNCTGCTCAAGGAAGAGAAAATTACTTAAAGTTTAATAATAGTAACAAGAAAGTTAGGCAACAAGAGGCTTATGTTAAAAGGCTCCCGTTTTATCAGAGATACCCAAGAGCCTTCATTGCTGGAGGTTTATTTCTAACTGTTTCTATTGTTTACAGTGCTCCATTATACTATTTCTTCAGAACGTAAGCACAAAATGTAAAAGTATATAATTGCTGAAAAACTCGTTATTTATTATTATTATTATTGAAGAATATGAATATGATTAATATTCGATTTTGCAGTCCTGTTCTTTGAGGAGGATGAACCTGTTTGGCGTACTAAATGGTACAGTGAAAGAGTAACTGGGAAAACTAAGAGTGAGCAGTATTGGGAAACGAAAACGAGACAGGAAGAAGAATATCAAGCTATGCTGCAAAAGAAAAAGGAGTTTGAGGAACGGAAAGCTAGAACATTTGAAGCTCAAGCTAGAGCCAAGGCAATGAAGGAAGCACAACAGGCTAAGGCTTCAGCTTAGTGCTGCTGCAAGAAACATATTACCTATTAATATTAATCCTTTGTTTGCTTTGATCAATTAAATTAGATGTGAACTACTTTTATTTGCAAAAAAATGGAATCCGTACTGAAAGCAAAGAGACGATTTAAACTGTTTCCTACATATCTTGCAGAGTGTTCAAGTGAAGGTGCAGTTTATGCAAAGTGTGTAGTTCAAACAGACGATCCTAAAATGAATCAATGTGAAAAGGAATTTATTGCTTTTAGAAAGTGTTTACAAATTGCTGCCAAAAAGCACTCTAGTCGGATTTAGGGAACTTCCAACAATTAATTTACATCAAAATCTAAAGCTTGCAACAGCATCAAATCAAAGGAAGGAAAACAGTAGACATTATTAGTGAAAATGGGAGGTTTGCTAATCGTGAGGGACCTCTGTGCCGGCCTTATTATTCGGCTCTTGGCTACTGGATATGGACTTTATCATGATTCTTTCAACGATGTGAAGTACACGGACATTGACTACAAGGTTTATACTGATGCTGCGGCATACGTGGTGAAGGGGCAATCTCCGTATCTGCGGGAGACCTATAGGTATACGCCAGTACTAGCTTGGCTACTAACCCCAAACATCACCACACCATGGGACTCCTATGGAAAAATTGTGTTCAGTTTGTTTGACGTACTAGCGTGTTATCTGATATATCTAATTGTCCTCCATGAGAACGGAAATGATCGTGTACTTGCTCGAAAATGTACTTACCTTTGGATATTTAATCCCCTTCCCATTGTCATTTGTAGCAGGGGCAGCTCTGAGTCCATTATCCTTTGCTTAGTCCTTGCAGTTCTGTACTTGTTTTTGAAACAGGCATACGTCCTAGCTGGTCTCGTATATGGATTCTCAGTTCATTTCAAAATTTACCCAGTAACCTATTGCCTACCTTTGTATTTGAGTTTGGGTGAAAATAACTCTAATGACTGTAGTAGTGGTAGGAGTAACAGTACTAGTACACGTTGTTTAACTAATGGAAAAGGATTTGCTTTACTAAAGGATGTGCTAACTCTTAACCAGCCTAGATTGATGCTAGTTTTATCTTCTATTGTAGGATTCTGTTTACCAACAGCCATCTGTTACTGGATTTATGGAGATGAAT
Source organism: Lepidocyrtus fimetarius (assembly GCA_036507315.1). Taxonomy (NCBI): domain Eukaryota; kingdom Metazoa; phylum Arthropoda; class Collembola; order Entomobryomorpha; family Entomobryidae; genus Lepidocyrtus; species Lepidocyrtus fimetarius. Next base: position 8,247 of record JAANSO010003748.1, on the reverse strand, counting down.
TCCTCCAAGAAACGTATTTCTATCACCTCACGAGAAAAGACATTCGTCATAATTTCTCCTTATATTTTTACTTGTTATATTTAAACAATGATGTAGAAGGAACGCTAGGTCTTGCTCTTAAAATTTTGTCTTTTGTTCCTCAGCTTGCTCTTATTCTAGTAGTAACGGTTTTATTCACAAGCAAGAAGGATTTGGTTTTTGTCATGTTTGTCCAGACATACTGTTTCGTCATTTTCAATAAGGTTTGCACATCACAATATTTTCTCTGGTATCTAAGCCTGATCCCTGTACTTGGTCCTAAATTGAAATTAAAATGGACTCATGCGACGATTCTCTTCGTGATTTGGTACTTTGCTCAAATATCTTGGTTACTTCCTGCCTACTACCTTGAATTTGAAGGGAGAAACACTTTCATCTATATTTGGTTAGAATCAATAGCATTCTTTTGTGCTAATGTGGGTATACTGGTTCAGATCGTTAAGGGGTACAGTGGATCCATCGTGGTCAATAGATAGCTATACTTTATAAATTTTTAAATTATAAACAATCCAATGATTTTTGTAAAATTATAAGCTTGATTGAACATTAATAAAGGTATCAGATCAGCGAGTTCATTATTGGAAGTTTTAGGTTAATTGTGAACAAGTCAATAGTTAAGTAGATAAACTCTAGTTTATATGAAATTAATTTGTATTGTAGTATAAAATGAACTTGATTTGTGCATTTTATATAACTCTTGAGTCAAACTTTTTGTAAATATGTGCTTTAAAAAGTTTTAAGCGATATGTAATCACCTTGTATGTGAATGTGAGATAAGGAATAAGCATTTACAAAAATTAGTTAAATGTAAATATTAATACTGCGCTAGTCCAAGAACGTAGGGCCCATTAGGGAAATATAGCCGAAGAATTAAATTGTAACACAAGTTGTATTTAGTGTTAGACTAGAATATTTCCACCAATTGAAAACGTATTTTAATGCGTTTTGGAATTGTCATTAAACTTTATTGTAGTATGTAGCATGAATAGATATAAAATTGTAATTTGATTTGTAAAAATTTAATAAAAAATACATACAAAAATAATACTGATTGCGTTAATATTTTTTCAAAAATAGTGAAAATTATCTTTGTCGTATGCAATGCAATTTCATATTTTAAACCTGAGCAAGTAGTAATTGCTGATTAATTAATAATTAATTACCTGAAACATGATTTTAAAATTCCATACAAAATTATTGCATAAGCTTCATTTTCTGACTTACAAAGAAAGATGTGTGTTTGTGACGAGAGATTTTCTACATGCAAAACACGTGGTTTGCCCTTGTGAGATGCCGATCATCTGTGTGTATGACTCGCTAAATGTCTATTTATTGCGCATTTGCTTGTGAAGAAAGTGCTTAAAATTTCTTTAAAAAGAAAGCTTTCGAATTTAATTTCCATTTAAATTCATTGATAATTAGTTTTTGAAGTGAGCACGAGTTCCTTAATTAAAAAGTTTTAAATTTAACCCAATGTTCAAAAGTAAAGTCATACGCGTAAAAATCTTTGTGTATTGCGTCATTTCATATTAAGTCACATTACCAGGATAAGATTGTTTGAAATTATCCACCCTGTTAATTAGTTAATCACAAAGGGTTCTTTTTAATTGAAGCGTTAAAATAGATAATTACAATGGTAAGGCGTGTACCTATTACTTTACATTTACATATCAAAACTACAAAAGACTTTTATATTTACATTAGTTAATTTACTAATTATTTTTTTAACTCACAGGCTAGTTCTGTGGTAGCAGCAGGATTAGGACTTGCAGTTGTTGGCTTCACTGGCAGATATATTCTCCGGAGGATGCCAAACATGGCACAGCAAATGAACGAAGCTATGAAAACATTACCTAATTTAGATCAAGCGTTAAGTTCCAGCAAATATTATCGAGGAGGTTTTGAACCGAAAATGAATAAAAGAGAAGCTTCGCTAATTTTAGGTGTTGCTCCAACTGCAAATAAGGGCAAAGTTAAGGTGAATTCAAACAATATTTAATGAGACATGAATTAGCAAAATTTCTCATAATGATTAGAACTGGGGATTAAAATTTGTTTATCTTTGTTACAGGAAGCCCATAAAAGACTAATAACGATTAACCATCCGGACAGAGGTGGATCGCCGTATATTGCATCAAAAATTAATGAAGCAAAAGATTATTTAGAAAATACTGGAGGAAGTAGTGGTTTACGATCGTAGTAAAAATTTTATATATAGCTTCACAATTTCTTTTAAGGCTCTCATGCTATTTTTAATTCGAATCAAATTAGTTTGATTTGGATGTGACAAAAATATAATTGCGTTAAAGAAATTAATGCATTTAGTACATTGGGGTGTGCATTTTCATAGTATTTTAATAGAGATGCATTTAAATAGAAAATTAAAATTAGAAAAATACTTTAAAACTAAAATAGGAATCTTTTGCCATTGCTGTATGCAATTGAAACAAGATAAAATGCTATAATTTGGCAAGTAAAATAAAATTAATATATTTTAAAAACATTTATTCTTTCAATTTGTAAATTTAAAGGTTTTATTTATGTCAGTGGCATTTATTCTAAGTGTGTTATGTAACTTTTCCATTTGCATTACTACATGTAAACTGTAAATTGATTTATGTCGTACAATTGTATAATTTATTTATTTTCTGCGAAAAGTCAGTGTGTCAAGTGCAATTTCACATTTTTTGCAAAGCTTAATATTACAGAGATCACAGAGGCTGTGTGACTGCCCAGTTATTAACAATTTTAAAAGTAGGTGCTTGTGACAATTTCAAATACTTCTAACATTAGATTTCATTTGGTTATCCAATCTCCCTTTGAAATCGATAATCATTTAATATTTATGAATGTCAAGAGAATAGGTCAGGATTCAAAGCAGCATCCTTAGAAGTTATAGTGTGATAATTTAGCACAATTTCACTTCATCTCATCCTTTCTCTTCGCTTTCTTTCTCTTTTGCTTGTTATTTTTGCTAGTGTTTCCTTTCCCTTTGGCCGTTGTGGAATTCCCCTTTGGCTTTCGCGTTGTTCTTGGCCTGTTCCTGTCATACTCGCAGATAAATGGGAGCGGTTGTATGCACTGTACGGGAGCCAAATTTCTCGTGCTGAGGCTTATAGCTGGGCACATTTCTTTCATTCCTCCTCCCCTAATAAAAATGTTTATTAGCAGAAAGAAAACAGCAAAAACATATTTTTAGCATCAACACTATCATCAAAAACATGTCATTTAATTTATTACATGAAATTTTTAAATGTCTCATCTCTCTATATATTAGTAACTTGCGAACGATTTGAAAAAGAAAAGGATTTTGTTTGCCATTTTTGTTGTGTAAATTCCTTACATTAAATAGTATCAAAGTAGGTGTTACATGAAATTAAAATAAATATCTAAAAAATTGGGTTTCTGTGTTTTGAGACTATGAGACAAACACAACAATTTTCCTGTTCAGACAATAACTTTTTGAAACAACAGACATTTGTCACTTTCGTTGTCTAGAAATAGCAATAAAATGATTACTTTGCAATATCCATTTAACACCATCGTGCGTAGAAAGTGAAAATAGGGAACAAGTGTTGGATCAGCCCATATAGAATTTGATCTCTTTAAAATTTGATGTCAATTGGAATTGATTTCGCAACCTAAATCTAGTAAAATGCCAAGGTTTTTTATTCGATGTTTTCTTTGCTTCAGTTTCGATCTATTCGATTTTTATGGCGGTCAGAAAAAGATATGATACGAGAGATTTTTTCAAGAGAGATTAAATGCATAAAACTGAAATAAATCAAATTTACACTTGCATTTGACACATAAGTTTTGAAATTGAACTGTTTAAAAAGCGTAGGATTATTGCTTTCGCTTTTCACCCACGCTTTCATTTCTAATGGCTATAAGGATCTTTTTCACAGACAAAACTTTCTAAATTAAAAAGTTTTCATTTGCAACAAAGCGTGTTTTTCTCTTCATCCTACTCTTCCACTCGTCGTTATCATCACATCGTTTGTGTATTTTCCTTCATTTTTATTGCTTGAAGGACTAACCTCTTAAAAAATGAGTAAATATGTCTGATGAAGCAGTCGAGAAAGTTTTAGAAGGAAAAAGGACTTTTGTATTCTGACCTTGTCAGAAAATTGTTAACTGAAAGTTTTTAAATAGAAAAAAGATAAATGTGAGGAAGACATGAACAATTTTTCGTTACACAAGATTATACAGCGACGCAATAGAAAGAGCAGCCGACAGATTCATTATCTTCCTATTCATATTTGTCTAAGGTTTCTCTCTTCAGGGCTTTCTTCCATTTCCTATTTAATTCCACCTGGCAACTTCGCAATTTTCATGCAGCTGAAGTTTGCACAGTTCCTCGTTGAAAATGTATCTAGCAAATGAATTGTGAATAGTTATATGATACTTAAAGTTTGTAATGATAGACGAGCAGCGGTGTGACATTGGGAAATGGGAGGCGATTTCGATTTCTCTAATAACTTATGACGCTGTGAATATGACAAGGCATACTAGGATTTTGGTCATTAAATTTGCAAAACGACATGTGGTTTCGTTTTAGCATCTGTATGGTGTATGGAAGCAATAATTATAAAAAACCTTTTCTACATCTCCTCTTCACAGATCATAGTTTTCATAAACCGAAAAATAGCACGTTCATGTCATTTACAAACTTGCGTTGCTGAAAGCCAAAACCTTTTTGACAATATTAAGTTCTCTATTGACTCAACTTACCCCAAAACTAAATGAGCCGATCAATGTCACATACTACTTACTATACATGTTTTTGTTCCCAACTTCAGACTGGAGGAGATTAAATAACTTTATATAAACATAGTTTTTATGTAATGTAAATTAAAATGAAATTGTAAACGTGATATATTTTAATACGAGAAATAGGAAAACTTACATCATCATTGCTCGTATTCCTGCTTTCTCAGAATCGTTAAGTTTGAGCGCTGGATGATCCATATTCTTCATGGAATGCTTTTTCCATTTTTTCTTATCTGCACCAACCCACACATCCATCCCGATCATTCTGGCTCTCATGAACAGACTTTCCAACCTTCGCATCTCCTCAAGTGTTTGTGCTGTCAATTTCGAAAGAAAATCAGCTAAAGTTACTTTCATGCGAATAACTTAATTATAATATGTCTACACATCTTTAGATAGTAGAATGTTCCCTCTTGCTCTAGTTTTTAGTTTATTTGCTAAATCTTCTCGCTTATTTCTGGATTTTATCCCAATTTCTTAAATGTTTGCATTAGTCAGAACGCATTACTTGAAAGTAAAGTAGAGCAATTGCAAAGTTGCAGCAAAATGCAGTAAACCCGCTTTAATTTAGTAACATGACATTTAGTTTTATGTTTTCCTTAAGCGCGTAAGTGTATTAATAAATAAAGATACTTTACTAATCAAGCGGTTTTCTATCCACGTCAAAACCATTAAAGCGTAATAGCTGCAACAACCTCTGTGGAATTATCTGGAGCAGAATAATGCACTGAATCCGAATTAGGTAAATATTTAAATTTGAAAGCTATAAAAGTTCAGGAACTTTTTCTAGATTTATTAATGTTTACTTAACTTTCCAATTTAATATTCGCTGTGGGTTTAAGGCAAATATCAAACTCTTGTTTTAAAACGGATTTATTCATATTTGTCATCCTATTTCATCATAATACGATGGGTGTAGCAATCAAATCAAAGTAAAATGTTTTAGCTTTTCTGCTTTTAGCTTGTTAGCCATTCGATGTTGGAATTTATGCATTTTTTTCAGTTTTGCTTATTTCATATTTTTATATCTATCAAGAGCCCACATAGAAATGTCTGAAAACTACTACTATGCAGCTAATCTGCATTGATATGATACAAGAAGAAAGTAATAAGGTTAAAAATAGAAGTGGAACAACATTCATTTTCTAAAGAAGTTTGAGATCATTCCATACATATCACATTATCCGAAGCATCTTCCATCATAACCATTTAAAAACTGAAACGGTCGGCGAATCTTTTATCTTATTCAGGTACATTCGCAAGAAGTACACCGCTAAGATCCATATAATGTAGGTATTATTGCCATATGCTCATTTGCGTAGGTTAATGTAAGTAAACATATTTACCTAATGGAATATTTCAAAGGAAAAATTATATTGGAACTCATAAAAATATGAGGATGCTCCATTGATCAAGAAAAATTAGAAGAATTTTGCATTGCTTTGAAGGATAATGGGACAATGAGATCATTTATCTTTCGTAGATACGAAAATTTACTTTACAGATGCTATTATTTTAGAAGAGTCTATAAATTGTAGGTATTAATGAGTTCTTTACCTTCTGCAAGTTTCCCTTCTTTCTTCTTACAGAATTCTGCCGCTCTCTTATGAACAAGCCGTTTCTTCTCATAAAGTTTGAATCGTTTTTTCCCAATGACCACTTCATTTTTTCTGGCTTCCCCCGAGCCACGTCCTCCTGGTCCCATGCCTCTTCTTCCACGCATCCCCATTGGCGGTCCTCCACCCATTCCATCAGGTCCTTCGTCCATCCCCATGGGATATTGATCCCCGTAAGGTGGCATCATGTGCTCGTGACGATCAGGGTCTTGGGGATAATCATCATACTCTGGCATCATCTGCGTCTATGTTTATTATTTTAAAAGCACTTTGTTATTCTAATAAAAGAATTAATTTGAAAATATTTCCAAGAAATTTGTAAATGAGTCGTATTTTACCTTGACATGGTCAATTAAGTTGAATGCCAGGGTCAGGACGCACACAATTTCGAGGATATTACAATATGACATGGTTATTTATTAATAGATGGTTTAGTGGGTGGAAAGTTACAGATGTATTTTAAAAGTCAAACCTACACAAAAATTATTCATTGAACAAACATAATTTTGACTTTCTAAAGAATTTGGACAAGCAATAACCATTCAGGTGAATAGAATATAAAATGGATATAGTATGTAGCACAATAGCCGTTTAATTCCACTGTTGCATATTATTTAGCTTTTAAGAACTAACCAATTCTTTTACTATTATTACATCACATCGTTCCAGTTCTAGAAAAAATTCAATAGTTCTTTCTGTCCATTCTTAATTTAGATAGAACTTCCATTTGACACTTGCCCGTCCGTATTCGGGTGTTTCATTGCATACGTGTTACTTTTTCAAGTGCTTCAGACATGCGACGATGCGGCGAAAGAAAGTTAGTAGGGACAACAAAAGATCCGTGTCAGGATTGGGTATTTCAATAGCTCAATATCTATTTAAAAATTCATGATATCCCACAAGTCTTTCCAATAGAAGTCCATAATGGAAATGGAAAGCGTAGTTTCTTTTTGTTTACACTACGTTTGAATGCTTTTTAAATACCATACCATATACCTTTACAGTTAAAATGCTAATATACTTTGCCCTGGGCCTTTTCCATTGCGTTATTTTCCTTTCGCTTAAATAATAACAATTTATGCACTTTGTTTCTTTTTCGTAGAACAGGGATGTTTGTACTTTTCATACTTTATGCAGATTTTTGTAATCATTAATCCAGACAAACTCTCCATGAATAAGATAAAAATTAAGAGCCAAATGCAAATGTGAAAATCCGGTAATTTGAGAACAAATTCATACTTTAACCTGCAATGACTATGAAATGGCAAAGATTTATACGCACTACATCTTTACATCATGTTGCTTATATCATTGCTTCTTCTCGCGTTGGACTAATCGTGATTCTGTCTGGAACATAAAGTAAATAAGAATGTAGGTCTCTTCCGTTAACGAATGCTTCAGACAGAAAGTACCTTAGATAAGCACTAATAAAAGATACCTAGTCTTTCTGGATGATAGTTCTCGTCTTAAACTGTTACCTTTGCCATTGATAATGATGAACCACATTTATAAAAAAAGCTTTGAAAGTACAGATCGAAGTAAGACCGGGGCTGCAAATTATTTTTATTTCTATCTGATACTAAATTTTAAAATTTGATTTTAGTATTTAAACATTGAAGTCAGTTATCGGAAGTTTAAATCAATATTTATTAAATTTGAATGTACATCTGAGGCAAAAATAATCAACACTTCTTATTACAATGACGTATTCAGAACCGTCATGGGTATTAAAAGTGTGGGAAAAGTTTAGCAAAGTGGGAAGTTGGGAATTAATTCCTAGAGCTTATCATTTAATCCTTGCTCATGTGATGGGAGTCCA